>CAUZXS010001228.1:0-17500 GCA_963585895.1 Sepioteuthis lessoniana | reverse complement strand
CCTTCTTTTCTCTCATTATTTTCAACTAAGTGCATTTTAATTATAGGGGTCCACGGGTCCCTATGTATGCAAAGTGTAGAATGATATATCCTCATTACCTTATAACTTTGACTAATTCTGGCCAATTTGAGGGAACGCATTTTTAAAAAAGTATTTCAAAAAATACAGCCTTTTGCAACCTCAGGTCTTTTAAATAATCGATTAAGTTGTGGCTTTGGCTGTATGGAAAATTATCTCAAATTATTCAGTCTCTTTATGACATCTGTTAACGTCATCAATTGCAGAAATCTTTTTTTTTTTAAATTTTGACAGAAGTAACTAATTTTAAAGGCAATTCAGCCTCTGAAAAAAGATATTTCTTCAACGGAAAAATTTTTATTGTATTACTTAATCTCTCGAAAAATCATTTGGAACTTATTTTTATCTTTTCATTTCCTGAAAAGATAATATTTTTAGCTGAGATATTTTCAAGAACCAAAATTTAAAATAAGCCCGTGGGTCATTCCTTGGTTAGAGTAAAAATAAAATCTCAAACGTTGTATATTGGTGACCAAACCCCGAATGGCTAAAAATCGTAACAAATGCTGACATATCGAGATGTTGCCAAATTTGGACAGCTGAAATAAAAAAATCAGCGCACAAATTGATTTGATTTTCCTTATGAACGTTTGAATATTTACAGAGAATGTGATTCATTTTGTTTGGTTTCTTTGTTTAATGGTTTATCATTCTTGGTGGTTTATCAAATAACAAAAGCATCTTTGTAAGATAATGGTAATGAAGAGATATTACACACTCACCAGATCTCCGGAAAGTAAAACCGGAGAAAGGTCTTTTGGCCAAGCTGGTAGAGTGTTCGCCAATGGTCCGGGAGACCGGAGTTCAATTCCAGGTTGAGTCACACCAAAGACTTTAAAAATGGTACTTGATACGTCCTTGCTTAACACTCAGCAATATAAGGTACGTATCAAGGGTAAAGTGGAACAATCCAGGGAAAGGAGTAGCGCCCTCCCCTACACCTCAGTGTAGTAGCTATTGAAAAGGGAGCCTTCTGGTCGCCTTCAACTACGGTCGACAACTTACACCATCATACAAGCTTTGCGCAGAGGCAATACCATATGAATGAGGAGGTTTTCCGAGGGGTGGTTCTTGTTTGTTGAAACACCTGCTTATAATTTTCAGCAGTAGAAATTATAAATTTATGAGTAAGAATTTTTAAAAGTTGAAACTTATTATGAGAAGGACTCGATTTGGTTTGATTCCTTTGTTTTTTGGCCCGGTTGGCCCGGGGGGGGGCTGTAAAATACACTGACTGCATCTCTGCCGAGGGGTAAAACCTCCTACAAAGTAATCCCAGTCGGCTTGTGAGGTGCTGTAGAATACGTCGACTGCATCTCCGCGGAAGGGTAAGACCTTCCACCATGTAAGCGAGTCGGTTGGGACAGTAAAATACACCGACTGCTGCTCTGCAGAGGGGTAAGAAAACAACACCCATCCCTCCACCCCAACTAATGTCAGGGATAAGATGGGTAGGCATCGGAAATGCTGGAGATTACCATCGCTCCCAAGTCCACTCTGGTAGCACCTAATAGGGTCCTATCTATGGGTCAAATAGACTTGTTTGACATTCAAACTATGTACTTATGCTAAACCGAATTGTTCGAAATAGAACTGTTTGATCATTTAACTGTGTGTAAACAAATAATTGATGTTTAATTGGATTGTCAGTGATAAACAGCAATACTTGAAAATATTAAACTGTGTGCAAATGAATGATTAATTGTAAATAGAATTATTCGTATGAGATGCAAATAAGTGAAACCATTTAACTGGATACAAAAAATGATCTCAGATTTATTTAAATTTTTTATCTATACTTTGCGTTTAGAAATCATATATTCAATATACGTGTATAAAAAGTATCTGGCACTGAATAACCTACAATGTTCGATATGCCATAAAACAAAACAAAACAAAACAAAACAAAACTTTATCGGGGGTGTCCTCGTGGCGCAATGGTTAAAGTGATGGACTGCAAAATCGTAGTTCGCGACTTTGTAATCCAGTCGCGCTATTACGTTCCCTTTCGGGCAAATACCCTTGGAAAAGGTATGAACTCCCCTATCCTCCCAGCTATGGGTTAAATAGTACCACTACTGTTCTTCTTGGATAATGGCTTTGGCATTAAATAACATACAAAGGTTGATATGCCAATAAAAAAACAAAGAAATCAAACTTTATCATTAAATAACCCACAAAAGTTGATATGCCATTAAACAAAGTCATCGTTGTAGAAGAACAGCTGTGATACTGTTTTACCCATAGACGGAGAGAGAAAAGGGTTCATGCCTTTCCAAAGGGTATTTGTTCGAAAATGAACGTGATAGCGCGACAGGAGTTCGAACTCGCTTACTACAATGTTGAAGTTCAGTACGTTAACCACTACTGTAGGTTCTAGCGTTTGCTGTTAGGGAAGTTGTGTCTAAATATCCAAAAGTGAAGATTATCTGCTAACTTACATAATACTTATATTTTGAAATATTTTACGTTTGTCATTTTCATTTCAATAAAATATGAAATGTTAAGTGTTTTTTGACGTTGGGAATTTTAGAGTAAGTTGTAGAATTTATGCGTTTTATTTCGTTTTACTTTGGTTTTATGGCTTATCAACCATTGTTGGCTATTTAACAACAAATCCTGTTTTTACATATTTATAAGATATATTGTCGATACTGCTATATGGATGCACCTCTTGGACGCTGACTAAACGGTTGGAGAAGAAGCTAGACGGCAATTATACTAGAATGTTAAGAGAAATATTGAACAAGTCCTGGCAGCAACACCCCACAAGGTGCCAACTATACGGTCACCTACCACCTATCACGAAAACTATCCAAGCTAGACGAACCAAACATGCCGGACACTGCTGGAGAAGCAAGGACGAGATTGTAAGTGATGTGCTCCTGTGGACCCCCGTATATGGCCAATCAAAAGCAGGAAGACCAGCTCGAATATACATACAGCAGCTATGTGATGATACGGGATGTAACCCTGAAGACCTGCCAGAGGCGATGAATGATAGGGAGACGTGGAGAGAGAGAGAGTCAGGGATATCCGTGCTAGCCGCACGTCATGATGACGATCATTAGATATATATGATTTACAAAGACATTTTGTAGATATACACAGTTAAATGTAAAAACAGTTCTATTTCTAACAATTCAGTGTAACATGTTAACAAAGTTAAATGGTTCCAAGTATTGCTATGTATCACTAACAATTCAATTAAAGATCAATCATTTGTTTACGCACAGTTAAATGTCAAACAGTTCTATTTGACCCATAAATAGGGCCCTATCTGGTGCTACCAGAGAAGACCAGAGAGCGATTCCCCAAATTTTCAGCATTACTGGAACTTCGCCATCTAAAAAAGAGAACTTCGCCATCTAAAAAAGAGATCTTCGCCATCTAAAAAAGAGAACTTCGCCATCTAAAAAAGAGATGAGTAATCTGGTATAATTGAAAGAATAAGATTTACAGGTTTGATTATTTTATAAAGAAGGCTAAAAGGACAGACCAGCTAAAAAACTGTTTATATATATTACAAAACGGAATATATGTGCTATAACCAAACGGGGGACATCTCCACTCTAGAAGGGAACCCCACTTAAACTAGTAGACAAATTCACGTACCTAGGAAGCAGCGTCGAATCAACCGAAAAGGACATCGAAACGAGGTTAACGAAAGCATGGACAGCTATCAATAGGCTATCGACTATATGGAAATCAGACCTAACCGATAAAATGAAACGCAGTTTCTTCCAGGCAGCGGTCACATCGATACTGCTATATGGATGCACTACATGGACGCTAACAAAACGGCTGGAGAAGAAGCTAGACGGCAATTACACAAGAATGCTACGTGCAATCTTAAACAAGTCCTGGCAGTAACACCCCACAAGACACCAACTGTACGGCCACCTGCCCCCTATCACGAAAACTATTCAAGTTAGACGAACCAGACATGCAGGACACTGCTGGAGAAGCAGAGATGAACTCATAAGAGATGGATCCCCACACATGGCCGCGCAAAAGCAGGACGACCAGCACGAACGTACATTCAGCAGCTATGTGAGGATACAGGATGTTGTCCTGAAGACCTACCTAGGGCGATGAACGATAGGGAGGAGTGGCGAGAGAGGGTCAGGGATATCCGTGCTACCAGCGTGATATGATGATATATATATATATATATATATATATATGATCGGTTCAATTCTTCGTATGGTTGGTTGGTTGGTTGGTTGTTTGGTTGGTTGGATTTTTATGACATATCAACCTTTGTTGATTATCTAACTCCAAATCCATTTTTATACAAATAATCAGTTCAATTTCAAATAATTCAATCTAGCATGGTTACAGTTTATTTGTCAAAAACATTTCTATTTCAAACTATTCAGTTAATTCAAACAGACAGTTCTATATTGGACAAATCACTTTAGAGTAAGTACAGTTTCAATGTCAAAAAACAGTTCCATTTCAAATAATTCAGTTCAGCATAAGCACGCAGTTTAGATGTAAGTATGGATAAATTGTCAAAAACATTTCTATTTCAAGCTATTCAGTTTAGTCAAACAATTCAGTTTAGCATAAATATGCTGTTAGTTCTATCTAACCCATATATAGGGCCATATCAGGTGCTACCATTCAGGGCCAGAATGGACCTGGGAGCAATGGCAATGAAGGGGTTCTCCGTATTCCCCAAAACCCCAGCATTACTGGAACCTCACCATCAGATTGTGTAGTGTCATATCAGGACGCTCGTTGGTGAGGTGTCTTACCCCTCTGCAGAGAAGCAGTTGATGTATTCTACAGCCCAAGCCGACTGGGCAATACACAGAATTAAATGTCAAAACAGTTTTATTTCAGATAATTCAGTTTAGCATAAGTACACAGTTTAGACGTCAAAACAGTTCTATTTTGAGCAATTCCGTTTAGCATTACTATGCAGTTTAAATGTCAAAACAGTTCTATTCTAAACAATTCAATTTAGCATAAGTACTCAGTTTAAATGCAAAAATCAGAATTGTGAAGAAAGCACGGTTTAGTTGTATTTAACCATAGATAGGGCCCTTATCAAGTGCTACCACTCCAGGTCAAAGGGGACCTGGCAGCGATCGGCAATAAAGTTGGAGTCCGCACTCCCCAAAGCTCCAGTTTTGCTGTAGCCTCACCATCAGACCGTTTAGTTTCATGTCCAGGACACTCGTTGGGGGGAGGGTCTTACCCCTCTGCAGAGAAGCAGTCGGTGTATTCTACATCCCCAGTCGACTGGGCTATTCTTCGTATGGGTCGTAGGATTTATGAATTGAATGAATTAAAGAAGGCGCCATATTTTCCCAGGTGTTGTTGAAGTTAAACGACTCATACAAAGACTTGAATGGATCAACGATAAAATAGGCAGAAGCGAAATGTCTGTCCAATTTAATCAAACATCTATATATATATATATATATATATAATTACTTTTTAGTCGATCTGTTCTTATATTGAATATTTTTATCCTTGATTATAAAACAATCAAACCTATTGATCGTATTCTTTCAATTATACCTCATTACTCATCTATCTCTCAAAGATAGATAGTGAGTTTGATTCTCGCAAGATGTTATGGTTTTGTATCTATCTTACCTAAATAAATATGTTTGAGAGAGAAAATACAGCCTTTATATAATATATGTGTGTGTGTGTGTGTGTGTGTGTGTGTGTGTGTGTGTGTGTGTGTGTGTGTGTGTGTGTGTGTGTGTGCACGCGCGTCATAATAATGGTTAAAGCAGGATGTGACATGAGGTCGATTTTTCGGTGGACTACTGCTTATTGGACTTCAGTTTTTTATTCTCTTCGATGGATTGCTTGACCAAGGCTTGAAAACCCAGTCTACCCTTTTATTTATCCACTGTTGGAAGGGGAAGTAAAAAGCGGAATCATATTTTTCCCATGGCAATTAACGTGAAAAGTTATGGTTAAAGCACATTTGTTTATTTTGGATTTATTTCCATCTGAAACAAAAATCTCATTTCTCTGATGAGAATTTATTTTTTTCCTTTCTTAAAATGTCTAAGAAATCTCAGTAAAATAGCAAAGGTGACCACGATCTACATTTTCTTTTATTTCTCTTTTTCACAACGTCTAACTAAAAAAAAAAAGGAGACATCTTCAAGCTCTTACTACCGAAATGACGAAAATGTCGTTACCACATCATCGATAGGCTACCCGGGTAAGCTATAGAGAGTACAAACTTTTCTTGGTTAAAATCTATTAAAAAAGCTTATTATTATTTAAAGCTTAATCAACAAAATTCTATTGGTGTGTCGATGTGAGGGTGGAGAGTCGTAAGTTCCGGTTGACCTACTTTACTGGTTTCCGTTGTGTCCTTTTTATTTCGTCCAAATGGCCGTCGTCTATTCTTTATCAGTTATTCAACGATTTCTTTTTATGAAAATATGTGACTATGAAGACGATAGGACTGGACACAAGACATAGGTTATTTAGAAATGATTGCTGGCCAAAGAAATGATTTTTTTTTTTCTTTGGTTTTTGTTTTTTGCTTTTTTTTTTTTGCTTTGTTTTATTTTCCTGTTTAAAGATAAGAATGGAAAAAAGAGTCAGAAAAGTTACTGAGAAATAGTATTTGACGGTATAAAAAAAAAAGAAAAGAGAAATACACAATAAAGATGGGAAGTACAGTATGAAAGAAAATAAGGAGGCGGTAAAAGATAAAAAAGAGTCAAAGGAAAAGTGAAAGAATAAAAGGAGGAAAGAAAGAGGGAAAGTGAAGGAAGTATTGGTCGGAATTAAGTATGAAAGAGAAAAGAAAGGAAAGAAATTTAAAGAATATGAAGAGAATAGTGGTCGTAGTGGTTGTAGTGGTAGTAAAAATAGCAGAAAGAAAGAAAGAAAGAAAGAAAGAAAGAAAGAAAGAAAGAAAGAAAGAATTGATGCGAGAAGGAAAGGACGAAGAAAGGAAACTTTTAAAAGTGTAGAGGTTGAAAGGAAAATAAAAAGAAGAAAAAATGATATTTATCCAACCTCTCCACTGTTGACATGATATGATACAAGGTCAACTTTTAAGAGTTTTCTTTTTCCAATACAAATTGCCTAAACAAGGCTAAAGAACTCAATCTCCCCTACTATCTACAAGATTAGATCATGCTTTTTCTAAGGCATGAATCCCCTAAGAAGGCAGAAATTGCATACCAATCAGTGGTGTCATTGTTCTGTATTAGCGTAAGGTAAAAACCAGGATTTTAGAATGCTGATTCTAAAGATTGGTAGAGTTTCCTTGAATGAAAAGTTGGCGCAACATGATCTTCTAACACGGGATTTCCTCTTATACAGCCTCGGGGCTTACTAAAATAACTTTAACACTCTAGTTAACAATTTAGCTTCGCTGACGTTTCATCTGAATTAACTGTCCTGTTAAAGACTTTAGCGGACATCTTGGTAAATATCTATCTCCTACTATAGAGCTGTGGAGGAGGGACAAGAAAAACGGAGACTTTACCGACATATATATATATATATATATATATATATATATATATATATACACGAGGTGCATACGATAATTTTCCAGACTTTTTTCGTATGGGCACTTTTATTGATTGTACACACATGAAACTCTAGTCTCCTTCGAAATAATCTCATCCGGTTGCAATGTACGTGTTGTATCGTTCCAACTACCTCTGGGAGGCCCCATGAAAGTCCTCTTGTGTGAGCGTGTCAATGACCTTCGTCACAGCCTCTTTCATCTCCTCAATTATCTCATAACGACAGCCTCTGAGCTTAGGGAATAAACAAAAGTCACAGGGAGCAACGTCTGGACTATAGGGAGAGTGAGGAACTGTCTTGATGCCCATCTTGGTCAAATGACAAGGACGGAGTTGTGGACTGGTGCATTGTCCTGCTGGAAATACCACTGGGCCGATTTGAAGAGTGCTGGCCTCTTCCCTAGAAATCTCTTCGTGAACTCCCTTAAAACCTCAACATAGTAACCCTAACCCTAACACTTTGGCCAATTAACTCTGGTGTATTGACTTCCTTACTCCTCCCAAAACTCTCATCATCCTCGCCTTCCTTGAATCTCTTATGCCACTCAAAAACTGATGTTCGATTCATGCAAGATGGTCAAAAAGCAGTCTGAAGCATTCCATACGTTTCTGTGGCATTTTTTCCAAGTTTAAAACAGAATTTTATTGCATATCGTTCTTCAAAAGAGTCAGATTGCATTTTTGAAATTGAACAGCTGTGACAATCAGGCTTTAGTAGGGTGTATTCCAATTGCTGCTGTAGCTGTTTATTTGAACCTGAAATCATAAAAATTGGTCAGTAATCTCATAAGATGTATAGCAATAACATACTGGATTTTCAAGAGTCTACGACAATTTTAAATGCCCATACGAAAAAAGTCTGGAAACCTATCTAATGCACCTCACACACACACACATATATATATATATATATATATATATATATATATATATATATATATATATATATATGAGATTTACCTATCAGCTCCCCGAGTGTCACACTACTCTTAGTTTCATATAGAATGAAAAAGCTATAACCGTTAGATCTAATGAGGCTGATCACGTCTGACGATTGTAGCTTTTACATAACTATATGAAATTTAGATTAATTTGGAAGCCAAAGAAGCGATAGATAGACCTTTTTCATTTTAGAATGAACATCTTTTATCATTTTTTGACAACTTATTTTAAAAAAATAAACTTGTTCACTCCTTGATTATATACAGTGTAAAAACCGAGACGTTTTATGTTGACAAATAATTTAACTACAATAAAATCATCTTTTGAAAACTTTATTTTTTCATATTTGTACCTTTAAATACCACCGGATTTATTTATATATATATATATATATATATATATATATATATATATATATATATAGGGTCTAGAAGAATTATCTGTAATAGAAATTGATACTGCACATGCGCTATTAGCGGTGAGCGAGTATGAGGAAGGGCTATGAGTAGCAGCAGCCACACTATATTGTCATCCACAGACAGACTGTTTCGTTGTATCACAACTCTTCAGTGTGGCTAGACACATAGGACGCTTGAAGCTGGGATCGAAACCCGCCTAGCTTTACGTTAAACTTAATATCAGACCGCCCAGCCAATAAGCGAATCGCATCAGCTCGGGAATTGTAAGGCATTAAGTAGTTGCTTTCGTTTTGTTTACATTACCTTACCGGATTATATACATACATATATACATACACACACACACACACACATATATATATATGTGTGTGTGTGTGTGTGTGTGTGTGTGTGTGTGAGGGAAGGAGAGAGAGAGAGAGAGATGAACAAAAACGATAAGACAAATAGGAGTTTTTTTGTGCCTTTTAATTCATTCTCAATTAGTTTGGACATTTTGGGTCAGGAGAAAAGTTTGTGTTTTTTATTATTTATTTATCTATTTGCGTGTGAGTGTGTTTTTCGAGGAATTTTTAGAAAGGTATTTTAAATTTTTAACAATTAATTTTCCCAAATAAACCCCACAGAAACGGAACTTGTGGTATAGCATGTCGATTCGTTAACATATATATATATATATATATATATATATATATAAGTGGGTCTGTAAACGGTTTCGAATTTGGTATTTAGGTTTTTATCATTTCATGTAATAGTGTTTTACACGTGTTTCAGACTTTACGTTTTCTTCAGGAGAAAAATTCCTTTGTCGACCTATTCATTTAAATATATTTACCTTTCTCTCTTTGGACTAACAGCAACAATACATATATATATATATATATATATATATATATATATTACGACCAAAAAAATATCGAAATTGGCTTCACATACTTCTGATTTTAGTCTTTGCACAAATTCACACCTTACATTCTCTAGTGATATCACATTTTATCGTGGAAAAAGATCACTGCAAATTGAATCTTGCCTATTAAGGGTACAAACTTTCAAATTTGAATATTTGCTTACAAGTTTCATGTGCTCATTACGATAGCCTTAGAATCCTGGTCGCAATGGTTGGCACCAATGACATTTTAGTTTAGAATGTAGAATATCTCTTGAAAAACATGAATCTACTAGGAAAACAGATTCAGCCTATTGGCAAATCTTGGTTAATAACGAACAACAAATAAAACAACAACACGTTTATATAGATTTAGTTATTTTCCGATTATTACTGAAGATATAGCAATAAAAAAAAATATGAAAAGATGCCAACAATGGTGACCAGCGCTAAAACTAAAGTGTTCTATCGTACAAATAGATTCGAACTTGAATCGCTGGGTTCTTCTTCTTTAACGTTAACCACTTTGCAAGCCACACTACCAAGCCCATACATAATAATACATACGCACATATAAACATGGCTTTAGGTCCTGTAAGTAATTCGCATTTGAAATGCCAAGCAGCTGATATGAAAGAGGAAGTCTGCTTTTTCAAAGCCAAGAATTAATGGAATTGCTATTGACAGCATTTGGCGATCAAATTCTTCCATATTTGGTAAAAGCTTTTAGCGGCGGTGAAAGACCTGGGTAGCATTACGGTTATATGTGGGGAAATAAGTATTGGCAACTTCAGCTCGATTTCCACATAAGGTTGTTTATGTTCACGTAGCTTTGAGATAGGCATGAATCAACTTTTCCCTGAACGCAATCAAATTCTACGTCTTGAAAACTGTTTGTGCTTTGTTTTATTTTTATTATATTTATTTTTTGCTATATAAAGGCTTTTGTAAGGCAATTTTACGAAACAATATCTATCATAACAGAAAAATCTGTTCATATCTATCTATCTATCTATCTATCACATGCTTTTCATATCTATCGATCATATGCCATTTAAATCTATCAATCTATGAAGAAAATTCAAACAACTGTTGAGGGAAGAACGTTGCTCTATCAATACTTGTTTCACCATTTGAAAGTCCTGATGAAGATTCATTAACACCGAAACGTTTTAACATCGACTTTCCTTCGCAATAAATTCATCACTTTTGGATAACTTTGGTTTTTTTTTAATTTCCTTCCGATAGTCGGATTCTTTTCCATTATTTATTTCCATCCCATCAATCAATATATCTCATACTGTTCATATTTATCAACCTCTGTCTATATCTATCTTACGATGTCTCTGCCTACCTACACCAGTCACTTCATATTTATCTAAAGAGGGGAAGTACTCGTGGCTTAGTGGTAAACGAGCTGGACTACAACATCATAGTAAATGAGTTGCACTATTGCATTTACTTTAGGACTAATGCCCTTGGGAAATGTATGAATCCCCTTATCCCCTAGCTATGAATTAAATTGTACAACAACTGTCCTTTTACACGGATGGTTTTGGCATTAAATAACCCACAAAGGTTTATAGGCCATTAGAAACGAAGAACAAAAGAAAACTATCTAAATAGACTGACTTTGGCATATAATAATCCAAGAAGGCTTGAAATGCCGTACACTCAATCAGTTGCAACAATTTGTAATAGTTTTTATACATACCTAGTTGACAAAATAATTTATAGTAGCATTTTATGTGGGCAAATTTTGGTGGTTAGTAGGTTGGTTTTAAAGCATATCAACCCCTGATGGTTTACCTTATGCCGGTGGAATTTTTACAAGCAATTATGTTTCGAATTGTTATTGCCATAATTATCCTGATCAAAGTTGGCCTGGGAATCATGGTAACAAAGAAGTGATTCCACACTCCCCAGAGCTCCAGGACTAAAGCCTCACAACCAGATGCAGTTTAATGCAATGCCTAGGGCAAACATTATTTTGGGGTTATATAAGAAAACTATGAAAAGTGAATCTTATCTAAACTCTTAAATATGGGCAAAAAATAAAAAAATACAGCGTAATATTTCCAGTATTATGAACTAGCAGATTTATGATATTTTTTGTCTGTTAGTTTGTTTTCTTGGTTTTGCTTGTTTTCTGTCACGCAATATATATATATATATATGTGTGTGTGTGTGTGTGTGTGTGTGTCTTATTTACGGAATCTTACTGTAATTTGAAACTAGAAAACAGCAGGCCTGGTTCATATCCATGAAGTTAACTTTCTAAACTGCAAATAGATTCCACAAACCCGCCCAGAAAACAAGACTTTAAGAGTTAATTAACAAGATAAAAACTTGTAAACAAGTGGATTTTGCCGTTGCAGCGAACCACAGAATGAAAATGAAAGAAAATCGAGAACGTAGACAAATATCGTACCTTGCCAGAGAGCTAAAGAAAAAAAAGCTGTGGAGCACGAACATGACGGTAATGCCAATAATAATGGCTTAATTGGGAACGGTGTCCAAGGACATTGAAAATTGACCAGCAGAATTGGAAGAATCGAGACCAAATAGACCACAGCATTGTTGAGATCATATAGTATAATCAGAGGAGTGTTAGAGACCTTAGGAGACTTGTTGTCACTCAGACTCCAAAGACCACAAGTTGACGCTGGTGTAAAAGGTACTCAAGTCGTGACACGAGTGGGTCGAGAAGGTGATCCACTGGGAATTGTGCAGGAAGTTTAAATTCGACCATATGAACAAACCGTATTTGCACAACCCGGATTCCGTCCTAGAAAATGAGACGCATAACATTCTTTAGGATTTTGAGATACAAACGGATCACCAAATCTCGGCCAGACGATCAGAGGTAATGATAATCAACAAAAAAAAAGAGAACTTGCCGAATAGTGGAATTTGCCGTTCCCACTGACCATAGGACAGAACTGAAAGAAAGCGAAAAGAAACAGAAGTACTGAGACCTTGCTAGAGAACTGAAAAACTATGGAACATGAAAGTGACGGTGATACCAATTATAATTGGCGCATTCGGTACACTCATTAAAGGTTTGGTACAGTGACTGGAGGGCGTGGAGATAAGAGGACGAGTGGGGACCATCCAAACTACTGCATTATTGAGATCGGCCAGAATACTGAGAAGAGTCCTGGAGGCTTGAGAAGACTTACAGTAACTCAGACTCCAATAAAAAACCATCAGCTAACGCTGGTGTGAAAAACTCTCAAAAATGAAATAATAATAATCCTATTTACCAACCCCTCCGCTCGGGCAGGATATGACACAAGGCCAATGATTTTTAAGCGGAGTTTAACAGGTTTGAATTCAGAGTTTTCCTTCTCCTAGACTAGTTGCCTCACCAAGGCTGAAGAACCCAGTCTGTCCTACTATTTACCCATAGCTGGAGGGAGAATAATTGGATTCATACCTTTCCCTATGTGAAATGCAATCAGTCTCGTCCAGGATTTGAACTCGTGTCGCCGTGTCCATTTCCTACGACGATAACCATTACACCACGGGCACCTCCGCCAGAAAAATAATATTTATAATACTTCGACCTAATTAAAAAGAGAAGTGGAACATTAAAGTGATTGTAATTGTTAATCTTGGAACAGTCCCAAAAGGATTGGAAAAATTAGAGAAAGTGGAGATTAGAGGAAGAATCGAAACCATCGAAACTACGACCTTGTTAAGTTCGGCTGAAATACTCAAAAGAGTTGTGCATATTTTAGGAGACTTGCTGTCACTTTGAATTCAGTGAGAGACTATCAGCTAGATTTCGTATGAATAAATCGCAAGGATTAAAACCAATCAGAAATCATTAAAGACCCTGCAAAAGGCCTAATTGGCTCACGCGAGTAACATAGCTACTTATAAAACAAAAGACACGACTAAAATATACCTACCAACAAATCACATACCTTCCCACAACGTGTAAAATGATAACTTCGATTCTAAAAGAGAGAAATGACAAATTCACAGAATGTTAGGACATCTCTTTAGAACAAAAGGGATGTAAAAGAGAAATATAGGGCTAGAAATATTAACTCCTTATAAAAAAGATAATTATGGAGAGTTGTCGATTCAAATAGAAAAATCTAAGTATGGCAAGAATTGACTACAAAAAAAAAAATGCTTTTCATAGCGTACCCTGAAAATGGATAATACAAATTCTAAATATTTTTAAGTAATCCCCAATTATAATAATATTCCTAAAATACAATATGGAAATGTGACATATTACCACAGATTAATTACCCAGTCGGCTGGGGCTGTAGAAGACACCGACTGCTTCTCTGCAGAGGGGTAAGACCCCCTCCCCCCAACGAGTGTCCTGGATATGACACTACACAATCTGATGGTGAGGTTCCAGCAATGCTGGAGCAATGGGGAATGCGGAGTACCCCTTCATTGCCATCGCTCCCAGGTCCACTCTGGCCCTGATTGGTAGCACCTGATAGAGCCCTGTCTATAGGTTAAATAGAACTAACAGCATACTTATGCTAAACTGAATTGTTTGAATAAATTGAATAGCTTGTAATAACAATTAAACCGTACTTACATTTAAACTGCGTGCTTATGCTTAACTGAATTATTTGAAATAGAACTGTTTTTCGACATTAAAACTGTATTTACACTTAACTGAATTGTTACATATAACTGCTTGAATAGTTTGAAATAGAATTGTTTTTGACCATTAAACTGTGTACTTATGCTAAACTGAATTGTTTTAAAAAGAACAGATTATTTTCATAAAAATGAATTTGGCGTTAAATAACCTACAATGGTTGATATGCCATAAAACCCAATAAACCAAACAACCAACCTCAGATTAATCCATGAAAAACGCAAATTCGAAACTAATAATCTGAACATTAATAATGGAATCTTCCAAGGAAACAAACTTTCTTTTCTTTTTTTGTATAGTTCTAATAACCCTTTCTATAGAACTACTAAAAATATAAACCACCTATGAAATTTACGAAGCTCTTTCCTTCGATGTGGCACCAGGCCGATTGAATGGGGCACCCAATGAGACTCGAACTCACTCTTGTAGGTTTTCTCTTTTTTTTTTAACTCACTCTTGTTGGTTTAAAAATATAAACCACCTATTTTAGAAGTCGATGTAAAGTTATATGCAAAAATTAATGATTATTTCGAAGGTCTTCAAAGCATAATAATAAGATTCAGTGCCAATACAGTGATGCAATTTAATCTCGACAAATATGCAAAAGTCACCTTTTAGAAAAGCTAGATAGTAAAATCTGAAAAATATAACTGGAGATTTAAAGACGGAAATTACAGAGTTAGAAGACAATAAAACCTATCAATAATCAGGAATTAATGAAGTGAATGGTATTAATCTGACTATGAAGAAAGAAAAAGAAAATGAAAAGAAATCTACAGAAGAATAAGAGCCACATTAAGAACGGAACTGAATGCAAAAAACGATGCCATGGCAATTAACAACCTAGCAATACAAGTAATGACATTTTTGATATAATAAACTGGACATTAGCTAAAATAAAAGCCGATACATGGACTATTCGCAGAAAAAAATGAGAAATTCTGATGTAGATATAATAAAGACAAAATGATGGTTGAAAAGTACTGGTCTGGAGGTGGAGACAGAGGGGTGAATAATAGCAGAACAGGACCAGAGACTACTAACTAGAAACTATTAAGCAAACATTATAAAAAATTAATTAAACCCAATATATAGATTATGTAAACAGAAACACTAAATCAATTGATCAGTTTGTGTGCAGTTGCCCAATCTTAACACCTAGAGGATATAAAGAAAGGTATAATAAAATAGGACATTACATTTACTTGAAAGTATGTAAATATAAAGGAATATTGGATTGTGAACCAATAACAGCAACAAGAACCAATAAAAAAGCAAAAGAAGCCACTATTCTTTAGGACTTTGCAATCCAAACTGACAGAAAAATAAAGAGCAGTAGACCAGATATAGAAGTTAAGGACTATAAAAGAAAAACATGGCCTCGAATTGATATGGCAGTGCCAACAATATCAATCAAAGAATATAATAAGATAAATAAATTGTAAGACCAGGAAATAAAAATTAAGCAAATAGGGAACCTTAAAACTACCATCGTGCTCGTAATAGTGGGAGCACTGGGTATGATCAAGAAAGGAGCCGATAAACACATTAACAAGATTACCAGTCTGTTCCAGCCAATAGGAAATACAAAAGATTGCACTTTGCGGAACTGCGCATCTCCTTAGGAGACTACTATTAATGTGACTAAAAGATATTATCCAGGAGAGGCAGAAAAAAGCATGAATTAATAGAATATATATATTCATTAATTTCCCTCATCCAATGTTGAGGCTGAAAACCCGGTGAAAGATTATAAAAAAAAACGAATACGAAACTCAAATTCAAGTAAAAATAATAATTATGATGATAATAATTTGTTTGCATGCAGTTTTACGTTCAAATCGAGCCAAGTTTGGCATTTTCTACGTATATTAGTGAGTAAAGTTGTCTCCCTTTAGTCGAGGGTGACCCGAAGGTTCCCTTTTCGATAGCTACTACACCAAGGTATAGAGGAGGGCCCTACTCTTTTCCAGCGATTGCTCCACTTTATCCTTGATCCGTACCTTATCATGCTGAGTGTTTTGTAAGGAGGCATCAAGTACCATTCTTTGAGTCTTTGGTATGACTCGACCTGAGATTGAACCCTGGTCTCCCGGGCCATTGGCTAACACCGTACTCATCATGCCATTACTTACCTATACGTATATAGCTTTCTTTAATTCATTCTATTTTATTATTGTTTGTAAAAAAAGAAAGTAAAGTTTACATTATTAGCAAACTGTATGGTTATTGAAACTCTATAGCCAAAAATAAAATTGTATAAAGATCTATAAGGTATACTTATTTTTGTCTGCTATATATTTATATTCTCAGTCGCAATATAATCTGGAAAGCGGTCTTTTATATATATATATATATATATATATATATATATATATATATATATATATATATATATATATATATATATATATATATATATATATAAATTATGTTATTTATTTTTCTGTTTGTAATTATTTGAATAAGTCACTTATATCACTTTCCTATATCTCAATATTTATGCATTAAATTCATTTCAAACAACGGAAATTAAATTTAACATTTTCTTTGAAATTGTATTAAATTTTCTTCAAACACAAAACTGATTTGTGACTAAGATTTTTAGCAAATATCAATAAATTCTGCCCAAATTGAATCGGATTGTTGCTTATCTATCGATTGTTATTTCTTTCTTATCAATCGACGAGAATTATTCCAAACTTGGAGAGAAAGCCAGATGGAAACCAAACAAGAATACTGCATGCTGTCTTAAACAAATCCTGGAAAATGTAACCCACAAAAACAGCATTTATAGGGTCGTTTACCAATCATCTTACAAACCATGCAAGAAAGTTTCTTAAAATAAGGATAAATTCATTAGCCCCATTCAATAAATTCTACACGTAAATATTCTAAGGTTTGGCCTATCAGCAAAAATTTACATTCATTAGCTCTGTGGGAACACTGGGTGCCGTCTGACGGACTTACCGAGAGCGATCGCTGATATGAACGAATAGCGAAAGGG
>CAUZXS010001227.1:75000-94321 GCA_963585895.1 Sepioteuthis lessoniana | reverse complement strand
ATAGTTCAGTCAGGAAACTACTGCTACTCATCTATAAAGGAGGCGTCTATTGATGAAATAAAAACAGCCAATGAAAGACTACCATGACTCTAATTCAAACCATTAATCCTTAGTAAACAACTATGGCTTCAACTAACCATTCGTAATACAAATAATGTGCTTGCGTAATACATTATTCCTTAGTGTTATCTGATATAAATGATTTTTAAACAAATTTATTTGACTCTTAGAAGTATAACAACTCAGAATTGATCATGTAATTTCAACAAGTAACCGATTCAATACTTGAACATCACCACCAAATGCAGTTAAAATATCATACCCATCACACGAATAACAATATTAGTCTCATGGCCATATTCATATGGTTTTGTTTCTTTGTTTAATTTTTTATCAATAATAGTGCTATATAACCCATTGCTGGAGGGATAAGATTTGTTCATATCTTTACCATGGGTATTAGTCCAAAAGTGAACGCAATAGCACGATTGGAGTTCAAACTCACTTAATATTTCACAGTCCAGCACGTTAGTCAGTACGCCATGGTGCTCCCCACCTTAGTTTTGGTGTGTCCATTTAGCGATCTTAGCAATATACTGAATGGATCAACGATAGAAGAGGCAAACATGAAGTCTCTGTCTTATTTAATCAAACATGGTTAATAGAGAAAATTGTTGGTTGGTTGGTTGGTTGGTTTTACGATGTACCAACCCTCCTCGGGTCATTTAACTCCAAATTAAGTCATTTTAATAAAAGTTTCAAACAACTAAATTTAGTAAAAGTACAGTTTTTTTGTTTATATAAAGTTAGATGTGAAAACAGTTAACTTAAAACAATTCCGTTTAGCGTAATTATATTGTTCTATTTGAACCATAGATAGGACCCTATCAGGTGCTACCACTCTGGGCCAGATTGGGTCTGGGAGTAATGGTAATGGAGAGGTCCTCTGCATTCCACAAAGCTCTAACATTACTGGAGCATCACCATCAGATTGTTTAGTGTCATATCAGGACGCTAGTTGGGGGTAGTCATCTTACTCCTCTACAGAGATGCAGTCCGTGTGTTATGCAGCGGCAGCTGACAAGGCCAAGATAGAGAAAATGCTGTTTATATATATATATATATATATATATATATATATATATATATGTATGTATGTATATCACCATGTGTACGGTTTAATGGTATACTTAGGATACCACTTTTGGATACATTTGATCCTTCTTAAGATGATTGAGTCTCTCTCTCTGTGTCTATATATATATATATATATATAGATATTTGCACACACTCTCTTTCTCTCTCTCTCTCTCTCTCACACACACACATAGTAACATATATATATATATATATATATATATATATATATTACTTTTGCCGAGGCAATTTATTATTGTTTCGTGTTCCAACCTAAAAGATAAAACTTTCTTTTTTATCATGATTATTCTAAAATATAATCGTCGTTGGTTTTACATAAGAAATGTTCTCAGATGATATACAAAATCAATGTTTCTATAGAATCATTGATTAAGTTGATATTGAAGAATTATGGTTGATTTTAATTGCTACCATAAATGAATTCATCGATATTATATTATTCATTGTTCTTGTGTTAATTGTTATTGCCTCTCGGGTTCATTTTACTTTCAGTTTCGCCAATCCTGTATCCATGGATACCATACCCAACGGTGTTAACTAAAAATCCCGCTCAAAGTTTATTGCGAAAATTAATTAGATGGATTTTTTTCCTAAACGATAGCGGCTTCAAAAAATTATCGAAACTGCAGGTGTATTCACCAAGACAGAAACGAACCATAGATGAAATGGAAAATTAATTAAATGAACAACAAACGAAACATTTAAAAATGGTCCACTTGGCATTCAACAGATATTCCAACAATTTTTTATGGAAGTACCTCTGACAATTATCTTTTGATATACCGTGAAACTGCGCCGTCATATTTCTTTTAATGTTGTCAGATTTTATATAATGTTGTAGCAGCATTCCAACCCCGTTGAACTTTGTGACTGTCAACAAATGGTTAACCATGAGAACTCTAATGATAAGTGTGAGAAACGATCACTTTGGTGTTGCTGTTTTTTAAGAAACTAAATCAATCAATCGGTAAGTAACCAGCGTAGGACAAGTAACGAGTTTTAATTTCAGAGCAAGTGAAATCCACCCCAATAAGAGAGCTATGATTTATAGAATAATAGGATCGTTTTTGATCAACTAAAAAAAAGGCTACATCAAGAATCCCTATTTTTGTGACCATTTTGAAGAAAGCGTCTGAATTTTAGCTTTGAATGAACATATTGTTATCTCGTCGAGACCCATCAATGTGACTCTTACTACTGTAACTAAAACTATCATAATGCTGTTTCGTCAAAAGCTTTGAATACTTGTCTATTCATCATTTCATTATTACTTACCTGCGCACATGTTTTCATTCAAATTTTAAATTTTAAATTTTAGAATATAAATCGAAAGTTAAATTTTCAGTTTCGATAATTTTTGACAATCAACTGCTTGACTTGACTCCTAACAACGATTTCTCCCGCCAAAAACTAAAACTATTTAAATAAATTTGCTTAGTCTGGCCACACTAAGGGGAGTACTCTAGTAATAACTCCGCTTTCGCTTTGGGCGGTAGTCTTAGAATATGTTGAATGTATCACCTGATGTGAGGAAAGACCCCACTCCAAAGCAGGAATATCTTGGGGATGACACTAAACTGCTTTTTCTAGAGATACTTCAGTTTTAAAGCCGAGAATGAGGCTTACTACTTCACAGTCATTACTCCTAGATCCACTTTTACTGAAAACTCCTGTTTGTTTAAGCATTATTCGTATACGATAAGACCGCGAGAAAGACTGTTAAGAAACAATAACACAAAAAATGTAAATATGAATGTACAATGAACGCGATTCCCAAACCTTTTGGCATAAAATAACTCGAGAAATTAAAATAAATTAGTTTCGTGATAACTTTATTATTTACACAAATACGAGGTGTAATGGCAAAATTGCTGAACTGTGTCCTCGAAGTAAGCTAATTTGAACACCAGTCTCGTTATTGCTTTGAACCAATTTATCCCTCTTGTTTCTGATTAGAAATGACCAATACTGTTCTTCAACAAGGACATTTTTGGCATTGAATAACCTTCGAAATATTGGATATTAACTTGAAGGTCCCTTTGATACCCGTCGATACAGCGGCAAAATTAGTTGAACAAAACTAACAGGAAATGCTCCTAGTACCTAAATTAAATAGTACTCACGTATTTTCGTCGGAAATGTCACGTAAATTGCGTGGGTGACTCGCTAGAAGGAAGCGCGTCAACGTGCATGTGTAGACGGCAGGCTGAATGAGGTGTGACCACGAGAATTTGTGTGGCCGTCCAGGATGTTAAATAAACCGAAAGATTTTGACCCGTCAGAAAGGAGTAAAAAGGGATTCACGGAAGATTCATACGTAGGGTGCCAGTGTGTAAAGCTCTGCCGTCTTTGACCCACTGTACTTTACCCATCCTTACATTTTGCGTGATAAAAATGAAAAAGAAAGTGATTATAGTTTTAGGCATCAGTGACGTCTTTCTCTGTTAAACAACAGAATGTTGCAAAGCCACTAAAACAAAGAAACCAAACCTGAATTGAGAGTTTTTTTAATTTACAATTGTCGCAATTTTCCTTTTACAACGTTTAACGGATATATTTTTTGCTTCGTATAAAATAAAAGCATCAAGTATACATAGAAATGTTCTATCGTTTGTAATTCTATATTCAATTAGCATATGCACGCGCCCTCACATGCATGGACATAAAGTCCTGGACTGCTATATCGTAGTAAGCGAATTCAAACTCCATTCACGCTATTAGGTTCAATTTCAGACTAATACTGTTGGGAAAGGTATGGACCTCTCTACGCCCCAAATTAAATAGCACCACTTCTCTTTTCTTACAGGGATGGGTTTGGCATTTGATAACCCAGGAAGATTGATATGCCATTAAAAAAGAAATAAAACCAAAACAAAACACGCACTCACACACACACACACACATATATATATGGAGGGTGTCTCAAAATACATGGGACCGATGTGACTGCTAATTACTAATAATAAGGTTGTGTCCTTTTTTGTTTTAGCTTTGAAGATTGTATTCTATAACAACTATTAATCCTTGATCGCAATGCCTTGGACAAGAGACGAAAAATACTTGGCGTTACTACTTATTTGAAAACAAAAAACATTCAAAACTGTCTCAAAATAGATGCAACCCATTAATACGATAAAAATTTATCACTGAGACTAGAAACTCAAAAAATGATTGCATGTCCTGGAAATTGATATAATGATAATTTTAAAAAACAACATTGATTTGATGCCTCTTGCCCAAAAGATGCATTCTTCAGCGGACGTGTTCCAAATGACCACCATTCCACTTGAATGGGTTGCATCACAGCCAACTAGTAAATATCTATTCTCTTAAAGTATTTCTTATCACAACGTATCCCTGATTACATCTATCATTTAGCGTTATTGCCATGCGTTTGAAATTAAAAATGAATTATCTACGGAATAGATATTTTAATAAACCAATTACTTGTAATGTATATAATGTATGAAACTTATTCTAATTATAAATAATATCATTTTAAGTTAGTCATATATTGCTCATGATAGATAGATAGATAGATAGATAGATCTGAGCAGTTTCCTTAATTTGTGGCGCAGCATATAATATATATATATATATATATATATATATATATTATCTTGCAAGTTCAGCAAAAAACAATTGACGCTTAAGCATCCCTCTCAAGTTTAGCTTTTTTTATGTTTTACATTAGTGTTATTATATATATGTATATATATATATGTATAAACCTGAGGCGCCCCGAAAAAGGGAATGCCGACGGGGCCCTAGACATTTTTGGAACTGTCTGTCGTGTTGGGCTTCGGTCCTGTGACCGGACCTACCCTAAAAATGGCCTTGTGCCACATTCTTACGCTGGTGGGGCGTAGGATAAATACAGCACTAAAATGAAAATGAACGAACGTCCAATGTAATGACTGCTTTTAGTTGATCTGGCGTATATATAGATATATATTTCTTTTAAATACCCTGTCCGGTGGCAAAAGCTGCTTGGTATTGTCAGAAGTGGCAGTACTGCCTTGAGCTAGCGAAACTGTATTACCACCCTGGTTGGCGATCGATGAGGACAGGGTATCGCACGTGCTTTCACACGTTGTATGATGAAAAATATACACACACACACACATATATATAAACCAAGCGGCGTTGTCGGTTTGTTTCTTTGTCCGTATGTATATCGTCCGTACATATTTCTCAGATGAAATTCGCATTTTGATCTCAGTGCCCCCCGCCCCGCCAAAAAAAAAAAAAGAAATTAGGCGAAAAGCATATATTTTGCCGACTCAAACTTATCCACTTCTATTACCTTCCAAGCTAAATTTTGTCTCCGGGTTGACAATCGAAATGTTATTATGAAAACGTTACTTAAGTCAGCAAAAGGTCATATACTGACCAGTAGAGCAGGATAATACCAAAAAAGACGAAATTTTTTCTCAGCACTTCAAGTTAAACTCGTGAAATAAATTATATTTATGAAAAAATTCAAAATTCATATGAAACATGAATGATTCATTAGAAGATTCACATGAGACTGACATGAGATGGTGAGAATATATATATATATATATATATATATACACACAACTTTTCGGCACGAGCAGGATGCAACACTCGGTCAATTTTAAGCGAAGTTTATCTGGATTGACTTCAGAGTTTTCCTTCTCCGAGACTGATTGCTATATATATATCTATATATGTATAATATTTTGGAGACGTTCAAGGCTACCATCTAAGTAAATGAACTTGAGTTCAAATCCTGAACGATGCTGTTTGCATTTCACATTGTGCTAATGCCCTTGAAAATCGTATGAATCCAGGTATTCTCCCTTTCCCAGGAAAAAGTAGTCCAGAATGTATTCTTTAATCTTACTAAGCCAACCGGAGAAGAAAACTCCTAATTCAAACCTGATAAACTTCACTTAAAAATTGACTTTATGTCTGATCCAGAACATGTGGAGTGATTAGTAAACACACACACACGCACACACACACACACACACAAATATGTGTACATACATATATGAGTTGGCGACTATTGTCTGGGACGACCCAAAGGCTTTTTTGTCAATAGCTATGACGCCAAGGCTTGGGAAGGGCACTACCCCTTTCCCTAGATTGCTGCACTTTACCCTTGATTCGTACCTGATAATGCTGAGTGTTAAGCAAGGCGGCATCAAGTATCATTTTTGTGTCTTTGATGAGTCCTGACAAGGGAATGACCCCAAATCTCCCGGACCATTGAAGAACATTCTACCCACCATGTCACAGGGGCGGGTAAATGAAGTTGGCGACCGTAGTCGAGGATGACCCGAAGGTTCCCTTTTTAATAGCCACAACACTGAGGTGTAGGTGACGGTGCTACTCTTTTCCCTTGATTGCTCCACTTTACCCTTGATAAGTGCCTTATAATTGGCGGACAAACCAGCCCATTAAACTTGAGGGTAGTGTGTTTGCCAATGGCCCAGGAAATAGGGGTTCAATTCCAGGTCGAGTCACACGAAAGACTAATACCTCCTTGCTTAATACTCAGCATTATAAGGTACGCAAGGATCAATTCAGGGAAAGAAGTAGCACCCTCGCCTACTTATCGGTGTTGTAGCTATTGAAGTGGGAGCTTTTAAGGTGCTCTCGACAACAGTCGCCAACTTTATTTTACTTATATATATGAAGAAAGCCAATTTTCATGCCGTTTTCATCAGTTGTGATAATCTCAAAATGACCTACATCATGCTGAAGTTAATGTGGATGATCTACGTGCAACGTCTATTAAACTTACTTCCACATGGCGTTTATTATTGTCATGGGATTCCAAATTTGCGTGATGATTTAAACAAATTGATTTAAATAAATAACTCTGTTACATTATTCATTTGTAAATTTATTGCTTTTTTTTTTTTCATGTATATTTTTCCGATTTGCGAAAAGAGAAATTCTAATCATTATTTGGTGATACACTCTGACGTCTTTATCTTGATTTTTTAAGTAATTCTGTCTCGGCCGTTCTACCCTCCGGCCTTCTTCATGCGTCTGTCATAATCACTAAAGCTTTGGAAATTTCGAACCGAAACGCTAATTCAATCCACAGGGGTAAACTGTTCTTATTTCGACGTCAATGTTTGGAAGATATCCCGTATCAGTTAATTACCTCGTCCTTGAGACGTCACTTCTCGGTTCGACTATAACAGAGTATCTGCTTTTTCATGCACTGCCTGACCCAAAATTTGAATTCGCGACGACCAAACAATTAAAATACTCTTAATATTCACAACTTCATTGTCCCGTAGGACAAGTTAGTGGTGATAATTCAAAGCCCGAAATCTGATTTCGTCTTTTCAACTTAACCAGAACATCTCGTGGCAATTTCGAGTCTCAAAGCAAATGTCTTTTCTTTCTTAATTAGATACTTCCATATGTAATCAGTTTAAAATTAAAAGACGTTTAAAGATGTCAAGGATTTTTAAAAAAGATAGGTCACAACAGTCAAAACGTAGTGTGTATATGCCCACTACCTCAAGTACAACATAAGTATTTTACCTAATGCACTACAAAAAGTAGGATTTTTGAAACCAGTTCTTATATATCTGTAACAACATCTCATCAACAGAAGCAATAACAACGTATGCATAAGTAAAGAAACATTGAATGGTATCGAAACGTTATCGATTATATGGATATTTGATCTCTCTAATAAAATAAAACGGATATTCTTCTAAAGTATAGCTGTGTCAGTACTACTGTATGGTTGTATCATTTGGAGTTAAACAAAATGCTTGGAAAAAAGCTAGATGGAAACTACTCAAGGATGCTGCATGCTGTTTTGAAGAAACCCTGGTTGTAGCACCCAACAAAACAGCAACTGTACGGCCATTTACTTCCCATCCCACAAACCATCCAAGCGAGACAAACAAAACATGATAGGCACGGCTTGTGAGATAATGACGAACTCATAAGTAACGTTTCTCTAAGTATTCCAACGGATGGGTTCATATGTGTTAGCGACCAACAAAAAAATTTGTTTATCAGGTTTGTGAGGATACTAGCAGCCGTCTTACAAATAGGTATTGTAGATAGAGATGGATGGCAAAAGTGAAAGTCGAGGGAATCGGTGTGGTTGGTACATCTGAATGACGAGGAGAACGAAGATGATGATGATGAGGAGGATGATGACTACGTCTTAAGCAGATTGGGCGTACGATGAGTTTGATGGACTAATTTTCCATACTTTTCCTTGCTAGAGTCTAAATATCACACACACATTGTTTGGATATCAATATATTAAGTATGACGTATTATTCTTCGTGTGCAATCGTTCAAGTTCAATGGGAAATTTTTTCTTTCATTTTTTATTTATAAAATATTTTTTTGTAATTTGAACTAATTAAACCCTCAAACTCATTGCAATATTTTTTCTAAATTTTTCTGAAAATATTTTTTTACATTTTATAAGGGGGTTCATTTTCCCATTCTAATTTAATGTAAATTTGTCACCCATTTCTGGAACAAGTATTTTAAAAAATCGATCCTTCCCCAGAAGTAAAATAAAAAAACAATTCCATGTATCTGATTATTTGTCATTTCTAACGTTGTTCAGGATATATATATATATCATCAAGTCACGCTGCTAGCACGAATTTCCCTGACTCTCTCCCTCTCCCTCTTTCTCTCTCTCTCTCTCTCCATCCGCCCCTATCATCCATCGCTCCTAGTTGGTTATCCAAGCTACATCCTGTGCCCGCACTGAGGTGATGTAGATAAATTCTTGAAGCAACACCCTACGAAACAACAGCAGTATGGCCTCTCATCTTTCTTCTCCAAAACCAACCAAATAAAACAAAAAAGACATGCGGGACAATGCAGGAGAAACAAGGACGAACTCATAAATGGACCTCGACACATTGCCGTGCCAGTGTTGGGCGACCCAAAACACTTAATTAAATCGTTCAAAACGATTTTAAAAAAACTAAAGGGACCCCGTCACCCGGCACTTCTTCAATGGCAACGACCAGAATCTATGAAAATTGGTAAAACTGAAGAACAAGTGCGGTAAAATTAATTAATAAATCTTAGATAGGAGGTAGAAAAACCTAACTCACCAGACTCCCCAAATAGTGGAGGTGCCCGTGGTGTAGTCGTTATCGTCGTAGGAAATGAACACGGCGACACGAGTTCAAATCCTGGACCTGACTGATTGCATTTCACATAGCTCTAATACCCTTGGGGAAGGTATGAATCCAATTATTCTCCCTCCAGCTATGGGTAAATAGTAGGACAGACTAGGTTCTTCAGCCTTGGTTAGGCAACTAGTCTAGGAGAAGGAAAACTCTGAATTCAAACCTGTTAAACTCCGCTTAAAAATTGACCTGCCCGAGTGGAGGGGTTGGTAAATAGTACCAGACTCCCCAAATAAACAAAGTGTGTAAAATTGTCTTCTCTGTCTGCCCAAGCGAAATAGCTTAATTGCACTGGCTTCATGGACAGACAGATGTTTATTGCACCTCGCCTAGTGCAACACTGAAACGATCATCTAAGCAGTTTTTCCTGCATATAAAATGATCGTACAAGCGATCGCTGATAACCGATTCAGCAACTTTTTAATTTCTACATTGATCCTGTTATTAGAACAATTATCAGTGCCTGATGGGTAAGATATTTGACAAGGTTGATCTTCCTAGATTTCGAGGTAAATGAATCCCAACTAATGCATAAGCCTGTGAAAGTTGGCTTTCTATAAACACTGGTAACAAAAGAACATAGACCCTTCTCGACTAACAAGCCGAGAAAAGGTAATAGAGTGTTATTTTCTTCTTCCATAGTAAAAGGCAAAGACTGATGAAGATTTTTCAGGCAATGGAAAAGTTTCAATGCCTCGTTTGGTGAAAAAAAATTAGCAAAATATCCTCTGCGTAACGGAAGAAACAATGTGGATTGTGAATCTTGTCAAAAAGCTGTTGTTCCAAAAACCCCACAAATACATTAGCCACGAGGGGAACAAGGGGAATACCCATCAATATTCAATCAACTTGTCGATATATAATATCATTAAAATTGAACGAGACAGATATAGTATTAATTTACTAATGTTATATACTGATATGCAGATTCAAGCAGAAAGAATCACAACGACACAATGATAAAGGACGAGCGAAGACTTCTTTAAAAAATATGTACCTCTCATTTTATTGTAACGTTTGCGTGTGAGAGGCAGTTGGAGACCGAACAAAGACTGCAATATATTGACCCCACTCTTCTGGCCATCAGCGTTGTGTCTTTCTCGTTCTCCTGATGCTCAACCGGAGGGCCGGGGGCCCACTCTGCTGACTTTCTCTACTGCATCTTATCACCAACTGGTCAGGTCCCCAAACTCCATCGAGGGCCCCTTCGGTCGG
The DNA here is from genome assembly GCA_963585895.1 of Sepioteuthis lessoniana. Taxonomy (NCBI): domain Eukaryota; kingdom Metazoa; phylum Mollusca; class Cephalopoda; order Myopsida; family Loliginidae; genus Sepioteuthis; species Sepioteuthis lessoniana. Next base: position 83,777 of record CAUZXS010001227.1, on the reverse strand, counting down.
GTGTGGCTTTCCCTACCACATCTTGTCTCTATCACATCTGATCTTCAACTGTCTTACTTCCTGTCTTGACCGAGTTATATAATAGTTCAACGCCCACTCAATCGCCCACTCAATCTTTGGAATTGCATGTTTGATCGTCATCAAGCGGAAATAACTGTCATACAGTTCAGAGGTCACACCCTTCCGGTGCATCAGTCTTGTCCCATTTCATCAACCAAATCCACCCACGCGATCTTTTTCGATTACTGGCCATTGGAATGTGTCACTTCCTTCCGGTGCATCACTTTGTAATGGCATGTTTGCCCGGGCCGAAGGTCAATATATAACACTAAGCTTTTTGCTTAGATGTGTCACAAGGCCATATGAATGGGGCACCCAATGAGACTTAGTAGCCAACTCCATCAATTGATGAATATATATATATTCTGGAAATGATGGAAGCCTCAAATAGCCACGATATAGGCAACTGGTACAAATACTAATAGTCTCATCCGAAGTGATGTTGGTGAACAAAGAGAAAACAAGGTGCCTTCAAAAGGTTTCCGGACTTTTTTGCATAGGCTTTTAATATTGTCGTAGACTCTTGAAAATTCTCTATGTTATTGCTATATATATTATGAGATGGCTGGCCAATCTTTATGATTTCAGGTTCGAATAAACCACTAGAGCAGGAATTGGAATACACCCTACTAAATCCTGATTGTCATAGCTGGTGAATTTCAAAAATGCAATCTGGACGTGAGGACACTTTAGAAGAACGATATGCCAGATAGTTCTGTTCTAACCATGGAAAGAATGCTACAGAAACGTATGGAAAGCTTCAGACTGCTTTTCGACCATCTTGCATGAATCGAGCATCAGTTTTTGAGTAGCATAAGAGATTCAAGGAAGGCAGGGAGTCTGTGAGGGATGATGAGAGGTGTGGGACGAGTAAGGAAGTCAATACACCAGAATTGATTGGCCAAACGGTTAGGGTTACTCTGTTGAGGTTTTAAGAGAGTTCAGGAAGTGATTTCATCGGAAGAGGCCAGCACTCTTAAAATCGGGTCAGTGGCATTTGTTGTATTTTGACCTTCGGCCCGAGCAAACATGCCATTACAAAGTGATTCACCGGAAGGAAGTGACACATTCCAATGGCCAGTAATCGAAAGAGATCGCGTGGGTGGATTTGGCTGATGTAATGGGACACGGTAAAGCCCATGATACACTCATAGACTGATGCACCGGGAGAGAGTAACCTCTGAACTGCATGACAGTTATTTCCGCTGGTTGACGATCAATCATGCCATTCAAAAGATCGAGTGGGCGATCGAGTGAGCGTTGAACTATTATATAACTCAGTCAAGACAGAAGTCAAGTGACAGTTCCAGTAAGAGTTGGAGACGGAGAGGGACGAGATGTGGTAGGTAAAGCCACATCAGGCCGAAGGGGCCTTGGGGCCCCTGATGAGTTCCAGTTAGAGATTGGACGGAGTTATAGACGTGATGTGGTAAGGAAAGAGTTTGGGGTCCAGAGAAGATGCAATAACAGTGGGGGTCAAAATATTGCAGTGATGTTCGGTCTCTAGCTCCCTCTCACACGCAAACTTTGTGTAACCCTTTTCGAACCCTTACAAATAAAGTGAGAGGTAAATATATTTATAAAGAAGTCTTCCTGTGTCTTTATTATTGTGTCTTTATGATGCTGTAGATGACAATATAACACATTTCCTCTAGGACAATGCACCAGTCCACAACTCCATCCTTATCACAGACTTTTTGACCAGGATGGGCATCAAGGCAGTTCCTCAGCCTCCCTATCGTCCAGACCTTGCTCCCTGAGACTTTTGGTTATTCTCTTAGCTCAGAGGCTGTCGTTTTGAGACAATTGTGGAGATGAAAGAGGCTGTGGCGAAGGTCATTGACATGCTTACACAAGAGGACTTCGATGGGGCCTTCCAGAAGTTGTTGGAACGGTAGAACAAGTGCATTGCAGCCGGAGGAGATTATTTCGAAGAGAGCTAGAGTTTCATGTACTATCAATAAAAGTGCCCATACAAAAAAAGTCTGGAAACATATTTATTGATCCTCGTATATCTGTTTAGATGAATATTAGTATATGTTTTCAGCCGCTTGACAATTTCAAAAGGGTTCTTTTGCGACAAGAAACCATATACAGATACTTACACAAATGAATATATATATATATATATGTGTGTGTGTGTGTGCGCGTATGTATGTACTGCGTATTTAGGCAGCTGATTCTCCTGTGGGTATATTTTATTGAAAATGACAAACACTTATTTGCTATTTATCTTTTTCTTGGCATGTCCTTGTTGAATGCCCAAATACGGATACTTCGGACTATCTTTGGTAATCGTTGTGGATACTACTGTGTTCTGGACTTTAGGATTTTTTTGATTGATGAAATCAGCAGAGATTTTGAACAATTATTAAACTGCCTTTAACAACATTTGCGATATCCTCTTAGCCAATATATAAAGAACTATAAAAAGATGAACACCAAATCTTTGTAAAAATTTACAATAAAATATACCTGATATATATATATATATATATATAAGGGAAAATTTAAGTAAATCCAATGAGAGTGATTTTCTTTATTCCTGAAATGTTGGCCAACCGTAACCTTTTAGGGGGGGTGGAGTTTTTTTGACATTGAATCTTTATCAACGGGTTTAAATATGTTATATTGGATCTTCTAGATTGTATTCAATTATTATTTTTGAATAATAATAATAATAATAATAAACGGATTACCTAAACCCGACCAGAAGACCAGACTTAATAATAATCAACAAAAAAAAGAGAACTTACAAAATAGTCGACTTTGCTGTCCCGGCTGACTACAGAATAAAACTGAAAGAATGTGAAAAGAAGGATAAATACCTCGACCTTGCTAGGTAATTGAAAAAACATGTGGAACATACAGATGACAATTATACCAATTGTAATTGGTGCGTTTGGAACAGTAACTAAAGGATTACTAAAGGGACTAGAGGACTTGGAAGTTGGCGGACGAGTGGAGACCATCTAAACGACAGCATTATTGAGAACAGCCAGAATACTAAGAAGAGTCCTGGAGACTTGAGGACTTGCTGTCACTCAGACTCCAGTGAAAAACCATCGGCTAACGCTAATGTGAAAAGCTCTAATGAGTGAATAATAATAATGACAACAACATTTTTAAATGAAATTCAGAAGATAGGACATCATATATGTTTGACACCCTGAGGAAAGTTTAATGTAAAAAAGAAAAATGAAACGTTTAATGTTACTAAACAATCCAACTATAAATATAACCATCCTCTTTACTTTTTCATATTTGCACTGAGAGCGCGCATTCGCGCGTGTGTGTGTGTGCGTGTGTGTGTCCAAATGTAAATTTCAATGGTGTCGTGTCTGATCTGATGCATTGTCAATTCAGATGAGCCAACCGTTTGATCCGAATGAATGACAAGAGAATATTGTATACAGTTAGCCCTACGATGGTGCGCTGGATTTAGACACGAGTTGCGTTCAAAGGGGAAAGTTTGAATACAACCCCCGAATCTGACAATCTCCATCGAAATTTTTTTTAACACAACCTCCTGGATTGAAATAAATTGAAGAGAAAATGATACAAGTGTAGAACTGAAAATGAAAAGTCATGCATTGATCATTTGAGATAACTGATGACTGGTTATAAAACAAGAGCAATATACCTGCGGTATTGCGTAACAGAGCTGTCGTGTGCATTTATTGTGCACTTGTTTGTTTAATACGGCACATCTAAAGTAGAGGCATTTAGATCCCTTTCGATGTAGTATTAATTCATTTTGTAATTAACCATTGTTCAGACAACATCCTGTTAATGTAGCCATTTTAACAGAAATGTATGCTGGTTCATTTATTTATTTATCAATTTGTTTTCTAGTGAGCAGGTTTATCAAGTTAGTGAAATGTATTAGTATATCAGAGAAGATTTGGATGATTGTTGTCTAACAGCTTGCAAAAAAAGAACCTGATAGGATAAAGTAGGAGGTATCAAAGTGATCAATTTATGAAATAAAAAAACTTGCAAAAATTGTCATAATTTTTGGATTTAGATATTTTATTGGTTTTGTCATCATATGATCCATATTACTGATTTTCTTTCACAAACAGAATTACTAATGAAACAATAATCAAAATATCACATGTATTTTACTTGCTACTCGTTTTCTTGTTCAAACTAACTATAATTCCAATTAGCTGCCGTATTTTCCAGGTTAGACAAGAGAGAGCATAATAAGCATTAAAAGTCGTCTATTGATTCATACTGATGACAGATTTTTTTTTCTTTTTTGGCTTTGGGTGGCTAATCATTTTGATGAACGTGTGGTCTGTCACCACAGTGAAAGAATTTCCGTTTAGGAAGGTGCAGAACATTTTATTCAGAGGACTTTTTTCTATTCAGGTAATTTGTCGGATTTTCTTTTTTACATTGATTTTCTATAATTTCAGTATGGAGGTCCTTTTTACATTAAAAAAATAAAATTTCGGAACGAACTGTGACATTTCGACTCACATATATGTACCTGGTACTATTTAAGGATGTTTTTTGTTTGCACGCAGTAACATGGTTTGCTTTGGTTTATATGTTAACGGCAAATAAACTCTTTATGGGTTATTTGATGCCCAAATCTGGTTTGTAAATATTCGATTGTAATATTAACTATATTTCAAAATACCTTCACATTCTATTTAAAATTCTCTTTTCTTATTCGTTTTTAATCATTTTTTTTCGAACAACCAAACCTGACAGATAAAATGAAACGCAGTTTCTTCCAGGTTGCGGTCGTGTCAATACTGCTGTATGGATGCACTACTTGGACGCTGACTAAACGGTTGGAGAAGAAGCTCGACGGCAATTATACAAGAATGTTGCGAGCAATATTGAACAGGTCCTGGCAGCAACACCCCACAAGGCGCCAACTGTACGGCCACCTACCACCTATCACGAAAACTATACAAGCTAGACGAACCAGACATGCCGGACACTGCTGGAGAAGCAAGGACGAGATCGTAAGTGATGAGCTCCTGTGGACCCCCGCATATGGCCAATCAAAAGCAGGACGACCAGCTCGAACATACATACAGCAGCTATGTGATGATACGGGATGTAACCCCGAAGTCCTGCCGGAAGCGATAAATGATAGGGAGACGTGGAGAGAGAGGGTCAGAGATATCCGTGCTAGCCGCACGTCATGATGATGATGATATGATATTAAGTACTATTATTGTTTCATTCCTTGTGGGTTTTTTAACCATCATCAGTTGGTGGTATTTCGCTTGATTCTGAGTGACAGCAAGTCTCCTCAGGTCATCAAGACTCTTCATAATATTCCGGAAAATCTCAACATTGCAGATGTCTGGATAGTCTCAATTCGCCCTCTGATGTATAATTCTTATTTCCCTTTTCAGGGCTTTGAGAACCGTTCCAAGCGCGCCAATTATAATTGGTATTATTTGTCTAAATTTATGAAATGAAGATTGATAAATTTATCTCTTAGAATATTCGGACTACTGACTTCATGTCCGGCAAGGACAAATAGCGCAGTCGATAGACCGTTTGGTTGGAATATGTTTCTGAGTGGGATCGTCTATGGACTGCGGGTTCGGTCCCACCTGATGGTGGGAATAACGTGGAATAATTTCTATAACTTAGCACTCGTTCCCAGTCATGGTTAACAGATTTGGAATGGTCTACCCCTGTGAATTAAATAAAAGGTTCAGTTCAAGGTTCTGTGTAGGCTCCCAAGCTCGACATGAAACTCCTGAAGAAGGCCGAAGGGCATATCGGCCGAAGGGCATATCGGCCGAAACGTTCTGAGTATAACAATGGAGATTTGGTCACTAGTCCAAATATTCTAAGTGATGAAAAATATTATTGGTATCACTGTCACCCTCATGTTCCACTGATGTTACAAAGAGTAAGGGCACAACCGCATCTCTTTGGAAGATGCTTCTTTGGATTTTCACATCAGGTAATATTTTCCCTCCTACTGTTAATTACAATTCCCAGTTTTTCATGGCTTCCGTGATCAATTTAATGATTTTGTCAGATATTTAGTACGTTTTCTGACAATCTAATCATAGGCCTTTTTATAGACAATCCACACTATTTCTATATTGTTCTGCCACGTTTTGCTCTCCTTGATATGTCAGTTGTTTCTTTTTCCGCACTTCTGGAAACAATCCACATCATAGTTGTTAGCAATAGATCTACTCCCTAATATGTGCTGTTATCGGTCTATAGTTGTTGGGGATTATTATCATTATTATTATTATCATAGTTATTGTTGTTGTTGTTACTCTTTTCGGTTTTTTCACTCCAGCGTTACCAGATGGTTTTTCTACAGAGTTTGAATAACAGCAAGTCACCTCAAGTCTCCAGGACACTTCTCAGTATTTTGGCCAATCTCAATAATGCTGTAGTTTGGATGGTGTCCATTCATCCTCTTATTTCTAGGTCCTCTAATCCTTTTACGAATCCTTTAGTTACTGTACCAAGAACAACAATTACAATTGGTATAACCGTCAGCTTCATGTTCCGTTTTTTTTTTAATTTCCGAGCGAGGTTCATGTATTTATCGTTCTTTTTGTTTTCTTTCAATTTTAATGTGTGGTCTGCCGGGACAACAAACTCCACAATTCGGCAATTTCTCTTTTTTGTTGATTATTACAAAATCTGGTCGTCGGGCCGAGATTAGGTGATCCATTTGTATGTTATAATCCATAGGAGTTTATGTGTCTCATTCTCCAAGATAGATTCTGGGTTGGGCATATATCATTTGTTCGCATGTTCAAACTTCAATTTCTTGCACAATTCCAAATGGATCACCTTGCCCCACCCAGACATGTCAAGTCTTATACTCTTTCTGGGTTGATTTGCTGCATTCGCTGATTATGTGATAGATCGTTTCATCTCTATCACCACATAACCTACATCTGCTGTTTTATTGAGTCTTATCTCTTCTTGCTTTAACATGATTAGTCCTTATGGCGTTATTTTGTGCTGCTATTAAAAGAAATTCAGTTTATTATTATCACTATTGTTCGCAAGTTTTTCGGACCAGCGTTCGCTGATGATCTTTGACAGGAGTCTAAGTGACAGCAAGCCTCTATAAGTCCACGGGACTCTGAGTATTTTAGCCAATTTAATAATGGAGTGGTCTTGATAGTTTTGATTCTGCCTGTGATTCCCAATCGCAATCAAGCTGGTATCCCACTCAAATTTCAGAACATTTTCATTTCTCAGGCAAAATCCAGGTATTTTTCCAACTTTTCCCTTTCTTTATTTAGAATCTCTGGACTGATAGAAGAGAAAAATCCACTAGATAACAAGTTGATTATTATCTGGTGGGATTTTATTGGAGTTCAAGCACATATCATCAGGTCCTCAGGACTCTTCTTAGTATTCTGGCTGATCTAAACAATACTGTAGACAGGATGGTTTCGATTTTTCCTCTGATTTCTAATTGTTCCAGTCCCCTTTCGAATTCTTTTGGGAGGGTTCCAAGTGCACCAACAATAATTGGTATTACTGTCACCCTCATGTTCCACAGCTGTCTTAGTTCTCTGGAAAAGTCTATATACTCATCTTTTTTTTTTGTTTTTCGTTTTCTTTCATTTTCAGTCTACAGTCTCTTTTTATTTATCGATTGATTATTTTTCTTTATCATTTTTTTTTTTTATCATTAGCTCTGGTCTTCCGTCCGGGATTAGGTGATGTGTGTATCTCAAAATTCCTGAGGATTTTATAAGTCTCACTCTCTTGAACGGATTCTAGTTTGTACATATACCATTTGGTTGTATGGTCAAATTTCAGTATATGACACAATTCCAAGTGTATCCTTTTCCCACTACGTCTTGCTTAGTTGTGTACTCTTTTTTATGCTAGTTTGCAGCAATCGCTTACTATAAGAGGAATCGTTTCAACTCTTTCGCTGCATGACCTACATTTGTTACTCAATTGCGGATTATTATTATTATTATTATTATTATTATTATTATTATTATTATTATCAACAGCCAGCTTTGCAATATTATTATCATCACTGTCATAGATTTAAGAATCGACTTCCTAATTTTAAAGGTTTTGTATTATTAGAAGAAACAGTAGAGAGAATAATCAAGCTGTCATTTTCAATGTCTCCAATAAAAACCAGAAGCAACTTCAAAGCCTGAGAAAATGGCAGATGAAATATTGTTGGATGATGAATAAAACTAAATTATTAATTGTTGTGAGAAATAAAAAAAAACAGATGAAAGTCGCGGGCGAATATTGTTTAATTTAGTTGATTGAAGATTGTTAAGTTACATTTTTTACCAGGATTTCCTTACAATCTCTGTCTCTATTTAGGAGTATAAAAAACTATAAATATTTTAATCTATATTTATATGTGTCGTATGCCCTAGAATATATATATATATATATGTATATATATATATATGTGTGTGTGTGTGTGGATAATCAGATTATTTTATTATTTCAGTTACATATATATATATATAAATATATATATATATATATATATATATATACATATATATATACAAAAGAATTAATATATATATATATATATATATATATATAAATATATTAATTCTTTTGGACACACACACATATATATATGTATATATATATATATATATATATATATATATATATATATATATATAGATAGATAGATAGATAGATAGATAGATAGATAGATAGATAGATAGATATCGAATTTTGTATGATTTTAAAAA
>CAUZXS010001227.1:60000-72500 GCA_963585895.1 Sepioteuthis lessoniana | reverse complement strand
AAATAACCACTTTTTCGAGAATGAGTAGCGACAATAAATATTTTATTTTTTGGTTTAGTTTATTTTTTCATTTTTTGTCTAAAGGCATATCAAACTTTCTGGTTTATTCAATTCCAAAGCCATCCTAGTAGAAGAACAGTAGTGGTACTATTTAACCCAGAACTGGAAGTATAAGGCAGTTCCTAAATCTCCCAAGAGTATTCGAAAGTGAACGTAAGAGCGGTACTGGTGTTCGAACTCGTTTTCTATGATTTCACTGGCGAGCACATTAGCCACTGCGCCACATGGACTTCTTCCACATAATATTTGGATCTTTGTTGGCTTGCTAAAAGTGACACTAGCTTCATGTCTCATTTCTTTGACCTAGTGCAAGATGGAGTAAAGCAAAATATTTATATATCTATAGGAGAAAAAACGAAACGATAGTTAAATATAAAAAGATAAAATGCTTATTGAGATAAATATCTAAAAATGTTTATTCCAAGAATCTTCGAAAGTCAATAGATCCCTAAACATTTCTATGTATTTATTTCAGTATGTCTATCTACCTATCAATAATCATCAATATAAGTAAATATCGATCCAAATACCGTTTCATTCTACCGGTTTTCGATAAAAGCAGACACAGCATTGATGGGAAATGACGAGATTTTAAAGATGCACTTATGCCAAAATATTTCACTCCAAAAATAGAAGCTCCAAATTATACGGCCTCCTTTCCCTCTCTCTCTTTCTGTTTCTGTTTCTCTCTCTTTGTCTCTCTCTTTGTCTCTCTCTCTCCCTCTCCCCCCTCTCTCTCTCCATATATATATATATATATATATATATATATATATATATATATATATATATATATACCTTTAAGAAAAACAAAATCCGGTCACTCTAAGATTATAAATTTATTTCCATCCTGCAATGAGTATTGATATGAATCAATAACTCCAAATTTAACAGGATTTCTTCAGACCCTAATGGATATAATACAATATATATATATATATATATATATATATATATATATATATATATATATATATATCCTGTGGTTGATATCTCAATGACATAAACATAAAGAAGCCTTGTCTTGGTTCACCTTTAATTACCTCCAACATGTGTCGAATTCGATTCTCGCAAGACTACGACTACTACGACTACTATTACTGCAAACTCAACATGGTACCCTGGGCAAGAAATACATAAGTAAACAACATCTGAGAATATAACGCTGAGTTGTAATTCTCACTTCCTACAAAATATTTTCCAATACATTTCTCCTCTTCACTCTCGACACATTTCAATAACTTTCTTCTCCAGTCTCTAAATGAAGTTACATATAATATTGTACATCTAAAAATCGCATTTCCATTCCTGGTATGATAAACAAATGTTTTTACCTTTTTCCCGCATATCAATAAACGAAGGAGCAAATATTCCCAGGGAGGGTTATGTATTTCACAAATTCAATTAACATCAGTAAATTTGATCTGGATAGACCTCAAAGAAAGAAAGAAAGAAAGACCTTGAAATATTGCCTGATTCGATTATATATTTTTGACATGGGTATTTAAATTATTTCACGTCATCTTCTGTTGAAGGCTAAATAAAAAGACTAGATTTGAAATAGATTTTCAATGCAGACAAGCCTTCCACAAATGTCAGAATAACATCATGTTTTCCTTGTTTATCTTAAAATCGACATAGACTAAACTGATTGCATACCAATAAGACAAAACGTCTTCAATTTAAACACGGATATGGAAAAACCTGTTCGTATACAAATACTCATACGATTGATTTTCTTGTTTAATGACACGTCTAAGCGTGTATAGTAGAAGAACAATCATCATCATCATCATCATTATCATCATCATCAAATCGTGCAGATAGCAAGGAGTTCCCCCCATCTCTCTCTCTCTCTCTCTCATCTATTGCTTTTGTCCGTCGCTTCTCTAAGAGTGTGGAGGAAGAGTCGCCATGGTCTAGTGACTAACATGTTAGACTGTGACATCGTGGCAAACGAGTTTTAATGTTAACTTTTGGACTAATGCCCCCAGGAAAGCTATGAACCCCCTTACTTCCCCCACCGGCTATGGGTTAAATGGTTGCTACGAGGTGTGTTGAACTAATCCTGGAAGCAAAACCCCAACAAAAGAGTAGCTGTTCGGCCACTTGCCTACCATTTCACAAACCATCCAAATAAGACTAACAAGATATACTGGATACTGTGGGAGAAGTAACGACGAACTCATAAAGGACGTTCTTTCATGGACTCCTATACGTGGAAGTGCCCGTATGGACCGGCCGACCCAAAAGGTCTTACGTACATCAGCTACTTGCGAAAACTGGATGCAGTCTAGATAACCTGCCAAGAGTTATGGACGGTATGGATGGACGGTAAGAGAGATAGTCAAGGAACTCCGTTCAATAAGTACGACTTGATTATATATATATATATATATATATATATATATATATATATATATATGTATATATATATATTAGTGCATAGAAAGAGTCCCAGAACTGGCGCCTCAACGCTGGATAGAGTTTAATAGTACATCGGACATCGCTTTTCAAGGTGTTACCCCCCCCCTGCAAGTGCCGGCAAGGTAGTAAATAAGATAGATAAATTTGATAGATAGATAGATAGATAGATAGATAGATAGATAGAATAACTCAGATATAAAAAACTCATATTGCAACTCATAGTTTCACGCATTCGCTATCTTTAGAAGCTCAGCAGTTGCCATTTGAGAACTTTTGCGAACATGCCGCAGAACATAAGGAACCAAATTAAAGCTGTGTCAGTTGAGAACTTCCAGCACGGCTCTCAGGAGTTTTCGAAAGCTTGCGACTTCTTGAGGGACAAATTCGAAATTTATTTGGTCCAAAAAAATTACACAATCAGACTGTTAGTAAACTGACTTGGTCTAAAAGTACATGCCTCTTAAGTCAGATAAATATGTAAAGAATCAGAGGGCGCATTTAGTGTTACAGAATTGGAATTGACTGTAAGAGTTCAAATCTTGGAAGAGACTATTTGTGTTTCTCTTCGTGGTGACACTCAGGGGAAAGGAATGAATCTATCTGTTCTTCCTCAGCTACGCGTTAATAACCGGACAGACTCGGTTCTCTAGTTTTGGTAAGACAGTCAGTCTAGGAGAAGGAAAATTCTGAATTCAAACGGGCTTTATTTCTCTTAAAAATTCACCATGTGTCGCATCCTAATCGTAACGAAGGAGCTAGATAAACACACACACCCACCCACATACACACACACACACACACACACACATATATATATATATATATATATAAGTAATTGCAGATACTTCCATATTCAATCAACAACTTGCAGTGTTTATCATACTGGCTGGAAAGAAGGTGAATCGATTAATGTGCTAAAAGACACTCCCTCCCTGATATTCCTCCAGGAATCATCGCCAGATTTATAGTTCTTTAGATCGAAGTACGTTGCTGATCGATTTCAGCATTACCCTTATTTGTAAAAATCCTTTATCTATTTCACCGACTGGTTTCGAGCCAAATTTTCGTGCCAATTTATTTTAAGTTTCAACATGAATCTTTCTATCTCTGTTACTTTACAAAATTTGTCTCAGGAACCCAAAAATAATGAGCTTTTACTCTTTATATGTATTTATATACGACTTGTCTGATTCAGATCCTCCTTAAAATCAAAGGGCTGAAAACACCGTTGCGTTGTGACTAAAACTGCTGGACAGTCACATCATAATAAGCGAGTTCGAATTCCACTGGCGCTAATAGCCGCTTATCTTCTCCCACCAACTATGGGTTTGATAATACCACAACTACCGTTCTACAAAGATGACTTTAACATTAAATCAACCATGAAGGTTAATATGCCATTAAACAACAAAACCAAACTAAGTCAAAAGAAAAGATTGTGTAAAAAAAAGTAAGATTGAAGACTTTTTATTAAGTAACCCGTTTCTTCATCATTTCGTGACGTTCTGTGGCATATGTGGAAGACAATTTCTGAGTTGGGCTTACGGTTTGTAATTAGCCGTAAATATTTTATTCAAATATTTAACTCAATTTGTTCATTCACATGTTTATATAGCTACCCATATATATATATATATATATATATATATATATGCGTGTGTGAGTATGTATGTGTGTATGTCCGTTTGTAAATCCGTCTCTGTCTCTGTCTCTCTTTCTCTATGTCTATGTGCGTGTCTCCGACTCCGTAATTAATCTAGGTAATTTAAGGAATGTGTATAAAAAATACTTATCTTTTATGATTTAGCTATGTGTGGGATATAATAATCCTGCTTAACTAACCTTAGTTTTCAGAAATAAAAATTGCAAGAAGCTACTTATAGGCACCATTAAGAAACTAAAAATAGGATATACTCTAACAACTTTCACCAAAGTGGGTGGTAGGTAGTCTCCGTGACGTAGTAGGTGATGTGCTTAACTGTGACATTGTACTCAGTGAATTCGAACTCCCATCGCGCTATTACAATTATTTTCGGACGAATACTTTTAAAAAAAGCATGAACTCCATCATTCCCTCCAAGTATGAGTTAAATAGTACCGCTACTGTTCTTCTAAAAGTACTTTTCTGCATCAAATAAACCACGAATGTTGATAAACCATTAAACAAAGAAAACACAGCAATTTAACACGGGTCACATCTCATACATGGAGATCGACGGAATCTCTCGTTTTCTCTCTCTCTCTCTCTCTATATATATATATATATATATATATATATAGAGAGAGAGAGAGAGGTAGATTTTAGTACATCTGATAAATATATATATATATATATATATATATACACTACTGCATAGTTTGGAACGAGCTGCCGCAGGCATTGGCCTCCATGCCAATGCACACAAAACGGAATATATGTGCTATAATCAAACAGGCGACATCTCCACACTAGACGGAACCTCTCTGAAACTAGTAGACAAATTCACCTACCTAGGAAGCAGCGTCTCATCAACTGAAAAGGACATCGACACGCGGCTAACGAAGGCATGGACAGCTATCGATAGGCTATCGATCATGTGAAAATCAGACCTGACCAATAAAATGAAACGCTGTTTCTTCCAGGCAGCGGTCGTATCGATACTGCTGTATGGATGAACTACTTGGACGCTAACTAAACGGCTGAAAAAGAAGCTAGACGGCAATTACACAAGAATGCTGCGAGCAATATTGAACAAGTCCTGGTGGCAACAGCCCACAAGGCACCAACTATACGGCCACCTGCCTCCCATCACGAAAACTATCCAAGTTAGACGAACCAGACATGCAGGACACTGCTGGAGAAGTGGGGATGAGCTCATAAGTGATGTACTCCTATGGACCCCCACATATGGCCGGGCAAAAGCAGGACGCCCAGCTCGAACATACATACAGCAGCTATGTGAGGATACGGGATGTTGCCCCGAAGACCGGCCAGAGGTGATTAACGATAGAGAGAAGTAGCGAGAGATGGTCAGGGATATCCGTGCAAGTGGCACGACATGATGATGATGATGATGATATATATATCAGATGTACAAAAATCCACCTTTATATGCATATATATATATATATATATATATTGACATTTTAAAGGATACTGATAATTTTCAAATAAATAACCCAGTATATCTCACTTAATAAATCCGCAACAATCAAAATAAATAAGCCAGGTTGATTTAAAAATTACACTCTTAGAAAGATAAACTTAATATGTAAGTAGAAGGGCAATATCTCCTTAAAGAGACACAAACACTTTAAATACAAACATATCGTAACCTAAGAGGCAGAATGAAATGCTACATTCTTTAAAATACAAATCAGACAAATAAATATATATATGCAACATTTTTCAGCGGTAAACTAGACAGAAACAAATATCAATGACTCAAGTTGGATTTACATCCCGTTGATGACATCACACCGCCATTTTTTATCGTCAGATGAAGAGAAAGTTTTCCTAGAAATATCTTGAGAAAATATACACTTTTTTTAAGATGATTCCTTTCCGATGGCTTCAATGTAAGTATATTATATTTTTTCAACATTTTCTTCTAATTATTAGCGATTATTTTATTTCATATGGCATGTAATATTTAACACATTTATATAAGATGCAGATGGGAACCCACACTTCAATATATATATATATATATATGTGTGTGTGTGTGTGTGTGTGTGTGCGTGCGTGCGTGTGCTTATGTGAGTGCTTGACTGAATAAGACAGACGCTTCACTTCTGCTTATTCTATTTGTGATCCGTTCAAGACTTCTTATGAGTCACCTGATCTCTGGATCGAATGAATATCAAAAGGCGCTATATTTTTCATAAGTATTTTCGGAACTGACTGGAGCCATCTTCAGGGAAACGAACATTTGAAATAACAAACATAGTCGTACGTATTTATTTAAAGAGTAGGAAGAAGAACAAATGGGATGAGAATTTAGGAAAGAGAAGAATTTACTGGAGGTAAGAGGAAAAATAAAGAAGAATTGATGTTGCAGAACACAACGGTTACATTCGAAAAGGATCTTGTTTAATGAAGGTTTATATCGAGAGTTTCAAGAAATTGGAGGTTTTATTCCGTTTCATTTTTTTCTTTTTTTTTCTTTTATGAGTAATATGGAGATGATTTCAATTGGAATCTTTCGGTATTTAGAGGGGCACAAATCTGTTTTAAAATGATAAGACATCGAACTTGTATCGGATAGATGAAGTGTTTAGCGTTTCGATAGAGTCGTTCTTGCCAGGCTACCAATCCGACACAAGGTCTTATTCAATCAGATATGTTTTAAAGAGAAAATGCTACACTCACGTGCACATATACATCTGTGTGTTTATATGTAGCGACTTTTCCGGGGACTATCTTCTCATCTCTGCAAAGATTGCTCGTGAGCATGCAAATGATTCTTTACGGCAACTTCACCATTGCAAACCCTGCCGCATATGCCAACGGTAAAACATCTGTCTTTGGTGTTAAATTTAAATCCATGCACTCATGGATAACTTGTCTCACCGGTTGCAAACCGATAAACTTTGTAACAGGATTGACACGAATTATATATATATATATATATATATATATATATATATATATATATATATTGAGAGATAGATATGAACTGACAAATATGTGTGAACAGACTGGTATATATAAATGAATATATATATGTATATATATATATATATAGCCTGAGAAAGAGAGGGATCGCAATATAGAGGAATAGGTTTTGATAGATAGATAGAGAGATATGACAGTTCCCGAATATCTTTAAAATTTTCTATTCAAGTTTTTTTTTTTCCTTTCCCTTCAATAGAAGATAATTCTCGTGTTGTAACGGCTAACGTGCTGAACTGTAACATCATCGTTAGCGAGTTTAAACTCCAGTCACGCAATTACACTTACTTTCAGATAAATACTCTCGGGAAAGGCATGAACCACCTTATTCCTCAGCTGTGTATGAAATCATACCAACACTGTTTTTCTACAAGGGTTGTTTTGGCATTGAATAACCCACAAAAATTGATATGCCATTAAATGAAGAAAACGAACCAAAACTTTGAAGAGAATCGGTATAAGGATTAAAGAATTGTTAAACCTCCTTAGAGTCTCTTATTCCAGGTCCAAGCGCACTCGACTTTTCTCGGGCCATTGTCAGTTAAAAGAATCAGAAAGTGATGTTAGTACCATCGAGCTAACTAACATGCCAATTTGCATTTCAGTGCCTTTCTCATCTGTCGCTAAGACAAGAATTTCATTGTTAAACAAAGAAAATTGATTAGTTTAATACCTTTCATGTTAATTATTAATTGTTAGGGACCTTGAAATTTTGAAATAGTTTTGAAAGATGTAGAAAGTAATTAAATGACTTATGTAAAATACCTATTTCCATGGGAGAAACATTCGTGAGATACCAGAATGGTAATTTTTCGTACACTAAACAATCTGATGGTGAGGTTCCAGTGATGCTGGGGTTTTGGAGAACGTGGAGCACCCCTTAAATGCCATTGCTCCCAGGTCTACTTTGGCCCGGAATGGTAGCACCTGATAGGGTTTTATTTATGGGTTTAATAGAACTAAACTGCATACTTATGCTAAACTAAATTCTTTGAATTATAACTGTTTGACTAAACTGAAATGCTTGAAATAGAAATGTTTTGACAATTAAACTGCGTACTTATGCTAAACTGAATTGTTTGAAATGAAACTGTCTTTTGACATTGAAACTGTACATACGTTAAACTGAATTTTTTTTAAATAGAAGTGTTTGGATATTTAACTGTGTGTAAACAAAATAAATGCTTATACTAAACTGAATTGGCTGAATTTGAATAAACGGAATAGCTTGAAATAGAAATGTTTTTGACAATTAAACTGTTTACTTATACTAAACTAAATTGTTTGAAATTAAACTGACTTTTTTATAAAAATGTATTTGGCATTAAATAACCTGCAAATGTTGATATGCCTTGAAACCAACCAACCAACCAACCAACTGATCATATATTACAATCCTTTCAACGTCCCTAACATGTAATAATTAATATGAAATGTATTAAACTAATCAATTTTCTTTGTTTAACAATGAAATTCTTGTCTTAGCGACGGATTGAAGATTAGTGTCTCGAGTAAACTTCTGAAACCAGCGCTGTACTGTAAAATTATAAGTAGATCCTTCACCCAAACTTCTGTTGATATTGGCAGCTGTTTAGGAGGTTTGGTTTAGTTGTATTGAATTTTATGACATATCAACCATCGAAGGTTATTTAATGCCAAATCCTGTTTATACAAATATCAAATATATAATAATTGATATAATTATTTTTTTCACACAGTTAAATGGTTTCAAGTATTGCTATGTATCAATAACAATTCAATTAAATATCACTCATTACACACAGTTAAATGATCAAACAGTTTTATTTCTAACAGTTCAATATCATTCGTTTTCAAACAATTTAAATGTCAAACAGTTCAATTTCACGCATAGATAGAACCGTATCAGGCGCTTCCACTTCGAGCCAGAGAAGACCAGGGAGCAATGGCAATAAAGGGGTACACCAAATTCCCTAATGCTACAATATATATATATATATATATATATGATTTGTGCACTTGTCAAAAATGAAGAGCTACTCATCATTCCCCAAAGCTCCATTATTACTGGAGCCTCACCATCAGATTGTATTGTGTCATATGCAGGACACTCGTTATGAGGGTGGCCTTACTCCTCTGCAGTGATGCAGTTGGTGTATTTTACGCCCCAGCCAACTGGGCAAATTTCTATCTGAAGATAAGGAGGTATAGATTTTTTCTCATCTTAACATTCCACATACCATCTTAGAGAAATCATAAGCATCTGTATAATTAGATATTTGACTCTGATTACCTCTACATCCAGTTGGATTTCTCGGGTATAACACTAAACTGCACCTGATGGTGGGTCTCCAGATCTGGAGCTATGTGGAGTTTAGAGCACACTTTCATTGCCATTACTACAAGCCAAATCTGATCCGGAGTAGCTTTTATTTTTCTTTTTGTTTTAAATTTCGAATAAATTGAATTTAAAATAAAAGAGAACTTGAACTAGTATTCGTTAGTTTAATAATCTTTATGTTTCAATAAAAAGGGAATCAAGAGAGAGATAAAGAAATTTAGAAGAGAAAAAAGGGAGATGATGAAGAGGGAGAGAGAGAGAGAGGGAGAGAGAGGGAGAAATTTTAATCCAATCAATGTCCTACTCCCTCCCTCCATATATTTCATCATCTCTCGCTACATTTATGTGTGTGGAGTTTTTATGTTAATCATAACTTACTATTGATTAAAAGACTAAAATGTCAATGATTGGAGGTGAACAATCAGCAAATATGAAGTCATACAATCTTTCGAATATACGTGTAAGAAATTGTATACACACAGGTTGCGAGGGGTAAATTGTGGTCTAAATTAGGCAAAAATTACATCTCACCTTATCTGATATACAGGGTGACCCCAACCAAAAAAAAAAAAAAAAAAAAAAAAAACAGAACCCATCAACTTTTTTATTATTTCTACAAAAATAAAGCAAAATAATTCTAATTTTGTATACTTGAACTTCTGGACATGTTGGTGAATACTATGGTCCCATTTTTTTATGCACACAATCTACTACATATCCTGAAAAAAAGAAAAGGCTAGAATCAAATTTATGAATTTCAGGCAAAAATATATGGGTTCGGTTTTTTTTTGGGGGGGGGTAACCCTGTATTTATCAAAATTAAAGGAAAATATATTGAAATACTTCAAATTAAATGTACTTAAAGATATTGCCATTGGCTTCAGATTCGGCTTCAAACTCGGCTTCAAGACGATTTCGGAATCTTCTGCAAGCCTCTTTGTGGATCTGCCTGTTTAAATTAGTAAATGCTGCCATCGTCCCTGCTTTCAGTTTATCTTTGGTGTTTCACTGAGTTTTGTTGGTCTCTTGCTCAACCGCTACCCACAAATAATAAATAAGGAGTTGCAATCTGGGGAGTTAGGCAGCCAGATATTCGGGATAGGCGGCCAGATATTCAGGATAGTGTGAAAATAGAAATTTACATTTAGCTAACACTGCATTCTCTTGCTTGTGTAGAATGTTATAGATTCATGTTACCCGATGTAATGTGTGCCAGCAGCAACCCTTTCGATCCATGGCGGCACTACTTCCTCCAGTCACTTGAGATAGATCTCCATGTTAAATCAGAGTCTATGTGAGAAGAAGAATGAAGGCAATTCTTATCAGAATGATCAGAGTGAAGTTTTCGAGTGACCGTACTTTCGTAATCTCCATTGGATTCATCAAACCTTTTTTTCAAATACGCTGTATTGTCTTCAGATTGACATCCAAACACTAAGAAATGTTTTTATTGGATATAAAACAGTACAGTATACAGTTTCCAGATTTGTGTCGGAGGGAATTGCGTCATGGGACTACGTTCCTCATTTACAGGTGCCCAACTGACTCTTGTTTGCTGCACAGTAGACAATATCAGAAACAAAACAAAAAATGGCCATGTAAGAAATTGATAATAAGAAATGACGATAATTTATCCATTGCAGCCGGTACTTATACAAATTGTACATGATGTCCTGTTGTGGTTTTCCATGCAAAGCCAGCACGCCATTAAATAACAGATCCCCTACATTCGTTAGCAATTTCAAGTTTAATAAGTAAATATAGACACGAAAATATTGCATTCTGCTCGGCTTGGTCGTGATATAGGTTAATTTGCTTCTTTCTCAACTGAGAAACTTTAAATAGAATTGTATTGCTCTGGATTCTTATCGATTGAAAGTTTTAAAGATTGAACTATAAGTGTACAGGAACTGAGTGCTAATCATCGAAAATTTCTCAGGCTACTTCTACTCTCCTATCACTTTCTCTCTCTCTCTCTCTCTCTCTATATATATATATATATATATATATATATGTATATATATATATATATATATATATTTGTGTGTATGTGTGTATGTGTGTGTCTGTGTATCCTTCAAACAAGAAAAAGCACCTGCTTATGAAGGAAGCGAGAAGCGTTGCAGGCTATACCCCGAAAAAAATTATGCATTTTGGAGTGCCTAGATGCCGGCAAATTACTTAATTCAAAGACAGAGCAAGTATCAAAGTATCGGCACTGAAACAAGTTCCTTGTGTGCCACTTACACCCCAGACTAATTTGCATAACTCACTGCAAAATATGGTATTGAATTGACAAAAGTGAAGAAGAAGAAGAAGAATATATACCGAAATTCGTTTATTCTTGGACAAGTATAGAGCACTTTGAAATATTCTACTCATTTTGGGCCATAACTTGCCCAATGTTATAGATAAATATATATATATATATAAATTTAATATATTAAAATTAGGTACGGAAATCATAAATATTCCTTCTCCCATGAGCATCAAAACAATCAAACTGCTCTATCAAAACATTTTTGGGGATTAAAAAATAAAGGGTTAACCCCTGACATTCAATGGCCCATACTGAAAAGATCTAGTACCCCAAAATCTTTCGATAGTAGGTGCAATCTGTGTCTTGAGGAAAAAATCCACATTTTGCTTTTTCCTGAGCCAAGAGAATTATTAAACAAGAGAAATGAACTAATAGCTAGGTGTAGACATAGGGCTAAATTTAAACTATAAATAATTAAACAAATAAAATATTTTTTAAAAAAAGCATAAAGTTATTTTGAGAATTAGAGTTAATTTTGAGAATAAATAAATAAATTGTTAGATAGAAAATTGTGAAAAAATATATAATACATATGTACTACGCATAAAAAGTGTAACTGATTAATGCCTTCTAAATATTTTCGAAATTTTAAAATATTCAAGTAAATTAAATATTTGTTTTTGTTTTAATATATCTATTACTGCATCTTTACGTGAGATTATTATTTAAAATTTTAATCTAATTAAAAATATCTGTAATTTATGTCTAAATGTAATTTT
>CAUZXS010001227.1:0-57500 GCA_963585895.1 Sepioteuthis lessoniana | reverse complement strand
CATACATGAAACTCTAGTCCCCTTCGAAGTAATCTCCTCCAGGTGCAATGCCCTTCTTGTACCGTTCCAAAAACTTCTGGAAGGCCCCATGGAAGTTCTCTTGTGTGATCGTGTCAATGACCTTCCTCACAGCCTCTTTCATCTCGTCAATTGTCTCAAAACGACAGCCTCTGAGCTATAAGTTTTTACTTGAGCTTAGGGAATAACAAAAAATCACTGGACTATAGGGACGGTGATGAACTGTCTTGATGCCCATCTTGGTCAAATAGTCTGTGGCAAGGATGGAGTTGTGGACTGGTGCATTGTCCTGGTGGAAATTCCACTGAACCCATTTGAAGATTGCTGACCTCTTCCGACGGAATCTCTTCCTGGACTCCCTTAAAACCTCAACATAGTAACCCTAATCCTAACCTTTTTGCCAATCAACTCTGGTGTATTGACTTCCTTACTCGTCCCACACCTCTCATCATCCCTCTCAGACTCCCTGCCTTCCTTGAATCTCTTATGCCACTCAAAGACTGATGCTCGATTCATGCAAGACGCTCCAAAAGCAGTCTGAAGCATTCCGAACGTTTCTGTGGCATTTTTTCCAAGTTTAAAACAGAATTTTATTGCATATCGTTCTTCTAAAGTGTCTTCACGTACAGATTGCATATTTGAAATTCACCAGCAGGGACAATCAGGGTTTAGTAGGGTGTATTCTAATTCTTGCTGTAGCTGTTCATTTTAAAGTGAAATCATAAAAATTGGTCAGTCATCTCATAAGATGTATAGCAATAACATAGTGAACTTTCAAGTGTCTACGACAATTTTAAATGCCTGTACAAAAAAAATCTGGAAACTTACTGAAGGCATCATGCATATATATATATATATATATATATATATATATATATATATATATATATATATATATTTATATATACAATTTTAATTCAACCTTAACGGTTGAGTTCCATTATAAATTCATTTCAACAGTTTTTTTCTTTTTAAGTTGAAATAAATTTATCATCGAACTCATCTGTGAAGTTTTCCTTTTTATTATTGATACATTTGCTCTGTACTTGAGTTTTTTTTATATATTTTAAAATATTCATATGTACTTATATATTAATACTCGTGCATAGAGAACTCTATTTGGATATATTAAATATATTTGGACATAATGAATACTATATATTCTTTATCTATTCTTCTGTTTAAGTCAAGTAATAGACTTAATTTATCTTATATACACACATATATATATATATATATATATATATATATATATATATATATATATATATATATATATATCCATGTTTCTCTCCCTTATGACCTTAACTTTGTTTGCATATGCAATAAATTATTTCTGATAATGATCTTCCTCGGGAAAAAAAAATCATGAATTTACACACACACACACACACACACACACACACACACACACACACACACACACACACACTTGCTCTCTCTCTCTCTCTCAATATATATATACATATATATATATATATATATAAAAGGAAGTGGAAGTATTCTTGCGTTTTTGTTTACATGTATCCAAGTGAATAATTTTCATTTATATTTATGCGTACAATTTTTTTTGTCGATGCCCTTTGAAAAATCACAAGTTGCCATTTGAATCCCAGTAAATTGAGATTTCATGCCAATATCTTCATAAATATTTACTGTCAGGCAGTTTTTGTTTATAAAAAGGCGTATCGTTGTTCTCAGATCAGTTATAAATAAAAGTTAATAAAGATGCGATTTTCCCATCAGTGGTGAAAATGCAACACGATCTTACTTATAAATATGGCATATAGCTTCCCTCTTTGCAGATATTACATATTTGCAACATGGAAATATATATATATATATATATATATATATATATATATATATATATATATATAATATTCCTCAAGATTTTACATTCTCGTTTATTGATAGAAACATCTACGTATGTTCCATTTTTTAGTTTTAGTTTTGTTTTGTTTGTTTGTTTTTTTTTTCTAAATTTGATGCCACTAACCGAAAATGTCCTCGGCAGGCCAGATTTTAATGTCTGAAACTGACCATTTCCAGAAATATCAAGTGATAGCATCAAACCATGAGTGGTGAAGATTTCTACGTTAAGAAATGTAATCAAAATGGTTAAGTTGATTCTCCTCAGGTGACCACTACTCGTCGAGTGAATATAAGCATAGCACGACTGCTTTAAATATCTGCTGATTCTAAAAAACAGACATCTCAGTGGAATTGAAGGGAATTTTATGTTTTTTTTTGTTTTTTTTACATATAAGCAATTTGCTACCGGAGTGCTCAATTCATAAGAAAAACTATGACATTTCAGCTTATGTGGCAGCAAATACCCCGCTCAAGTGCTCAACTGACGGAGTGGGGATCAACCATCTTTAATTACATCTGCTCTGTACGGATGCTGGATATTGTTTGGTGGAACTGACGGAAGTAATGGATGATAAGGTCAGACGGTGAGAGAGAGAGAGAAGGCTATGCTGTCAGCGTGACAGGACGAATTGTATATATATATATATATATGTATTCGCTCATAAATCAGTACTCCATGAAAAATTAAATAAAGTGTTACTTTTTTCTACCCAATATGTACACAGATTTTGCTGTTTCAAGTGAAACATTTAACAATCAAAAATAATATCATTATATAATTATTACTCAAGTCCACAACTGAAACTCTATAATAAAAAAAAATAATTTCTTTAATATTTTTATTTACTCAACAACTCCGCATAAGTAGGAAGTGACACATGGTCAATTTTTTTGTTGGAGCTTAATAGGTTTTATTTCAGAGGTTTCCTTCTCCAAAATCGGTTGTCATGCCAAAGTTAAAGAGCCTATTCTGACTTTACTACTTACTCCAAGCTGGATGGAGAATAATTGGATTCGCACCAATCCAAAGCGTATTAGTGCTACGTGAATTGCAAACAGTGTCGTCCAGGTTTTGAACTCGGGCCACCGTACCCATTTCCTTTGAAGATAACCATCACAACACTAGAGTCACCAAGATATTATTGGAAGGGTGGGAGATTTATATGACTTCTTCACTAAGACACAATTAACATTAAATCAATTAATTGTAGTGGTTGGTATAATCGAATCGAGACTTATGCGTGGCAGTCACAAAAGACGCTTGATCTCCTCGACATTCCTCATTTCGAAGGGTTAAATATTTACGGAGTCTTCTTATTTTTGTATCAACATGTTCAAATTTTCATGAAACAGAGTTTCGGTGCAGAACAGTTTGGTGATGGTGGTGGTGGTGGTAATAATAATAATAATAATAATAATAATAATAATAATAATAATAATAATAATAATAATAAAAATGTACGAAACAACGCCAAAGATTCCATCCATGTTAAAGCAAAAATGGATAAGACACTAAAAAGCAGTAAATGTTGATTATGTGGAGATAAAAATTTAAACATATCGTCTAATCTCGTCCAGAAGACCAGCCAAGATATAGTCAACAAAAAAAAAAAAAAAAAGAGAATCTTGCGAATAGTGGACTTTGCCGTCCCAGCAAACCATAGAAGAAAAATAAAAGAAAGCAAAAAGTGAGATAAATATCTGGACCATGCGAGAAAACAAAAAAAAATTATGGAACATGAAGGTGAGTGATATAAATTGTGATTGATGCACTTGGAGTAATCCCAAAATATTGGTACAAGGCCAGGAAGAGATGGAAATAAGAGGACAAGTAGAGATCATCCAGACAACAGAATTATTAAAAAGAATCCAAGAGATTTGGGGAGATATGCTGACACTCAAACTCCAGTAGGAAACCATCAGCTAACGCTAGTGTAAAACAAAAACTATCAAAGGAGTAAATAATCAGGGAAACCAGAGGACGAAAATCAAAGTTGACGAAAAGAGAAACAAATACTTAGATTTAGCGAGATGACTAAAAAACTATGGAACGTGAGAGTAATTGTGATTCTATTTGTAATTGGCGCACTTAGAATCGGTCCCCAAAGGGTTGGTAAGTGAGCTGAAAGAATTGGAAATCGAAGATCGAAACAAAACCCTCACAGATCGACCAGAATACTGAGAAGAGTCCTGAAGACCTAAGAAAACTTGCTATCACTACTTACACCTCAAAGAAAGATGAGAAGATCTCAAGAATAATAATGATATCCAGTGAAAAACCATCGGCTAACGCTGATGTGAAACGCTCTAATGAATAATAATAATAATAATAATAATAATAATAATAATAATAATAATAATAATAAACCCGAAAAAAATCAGAAAGTAACCCATCCCTCAAAAAACAAAAAGGAGCCATCACCTACACTGGCAGTAAATATATGCTAAAAAATTTGCCTGACTAAAAATATAAATAAAATGAATGTCTTGAAGATTACAGTAGACTGAAAAATCAGGAAAATTTTATCTACATTCTATAATTGTCTCATTTCAGGTGTGTCTTTATTATCAATAAATTAATATGTGTGAATTTGAATGTAAAGTGCTGTAATCATCATTGAAATTTAGAATCCTTCGATCCAAAATGGAAAGAAAAACTAAAATGAAAAATATGAAAAAGTAATCCCATTTCAGAAGAACAATATGAACTAGCCCAAAACCTGACAGTAAATAGTATAGCCACATTATACTACCCATGAAAAACGTCAAAAATTACCCCACTTCAAAAGAACAATATGAACTAGCTCAAAACCTGACACAGTCGTACCAACATCGTCAACAATGAAGGTTCATTGTAAATGTAAGATTTAATATCACAGATTTCGGACCATTATCGAAAGACCTTCATCCTCCGGTGCAGCAATATTTTACTAGCAAACTGGAAAAAAAAAATTGATAGAAAATTCAAATCTAATTTCTTGTCTGTCATCTTTAATAAAATATGCCTACAAGAAAATCGGCAACCTAAATACACGCACACGCACTCACTATATATATATATATATATATAGTAATTGCGTATATATATATATTTGTATACATACAGAACACAGAGAGAGAGAGAGAGAGTGAGAGAGAGAGTGAAACAGAGAACGTGTGGGGATTGAGAGAGATAGAGTTTTTATCTGAGATTCTATACACGGTGAAGTATGAAACTTTTAGTTATCAGACTATTAGAAAAAAGTGATAAGATCTTATACACGTTTAAATCTGTACTGCTCTACTTGCTATCTTTTGAGAACCTTTTGACAAGCAAATTGTTTCTAAACAATTTGTTTGTTCATCTGTTCACACACACACACACACACACACACACACACACACACACACACACACACACATATATATATATATATATATATATATATATATATATATATATTCAAGATATTGGGCCTCGATTATTCAAAACATTAGATCTGTTAAAATCATAGACATCACAAGCGTGTGATTCAACTGTCCGGTTGACATTCCAAATCGATTATCCAAGACCTGAAACTTACATGTCTACAAAAGGGCTGGTGATGGTTTTTTAGGATTTGAATGTTCGTTCTTAATCCTTCCCAAATATGTTGGTTATTATATGACTCTATTATGAATATTGAGCTCTATCACTAAAACATCATAAGTTTTGTTTAACTGATTACTACGAATATATATATATATATATATATATATATATATATATATACACCCACACGCATATATATATATATATATATATATATATAGAGAGAGAGAGAGAGATTTTTCACTCTTCACAATGCAGACGCATTTATTTGCACCCGTTTCTTTGTTGTCATAATGACATAAAACATTGGTTTTGTTTTAAATTGTATTTCAAGTCCACTTCAGTTCGCTTTATCCCTCGTTTTTCTAATTTGTTTCTATTTTTATCTTTTTTAATATATTCTTTTTAGTTAAGACAAAAATGTCTATTTTCGAATCACCCCCCCCACCTCTCCATTACGGGTCGGATTTTAGCCGAAGGTAACTTTGGAAATAAATAAGTAAAATATGCAATATTCTTTCTTTGATTGTTTACAAGACTGAGTGGCACTTGAGACAAAACTCCAACCTCAACCCGATGAAAGTATATTTAAGACTTTTTCCTGAATGCAGATATTAATAATTACCTCGTTGTTCATTATAATAATTCGAATAATGTAGAGCAAAAAACACCTCCATACCTTATATGGATAAGTAGGCATAGGATAAAAAAAAAACAATATTTAGTTTGCGCAACAAATAGTTATGTTTTAGTATGATCTCTTCCAAAACGAAAGACCCTTCGTTTGCTTGTGAGTTGTCATCAAGTAGATTGAAAATACACGGAAAAATATCCGACAGTTGTTCACTCAATACTTACATTTAAATTTTTGATCTATTCTGAAAGCATAAGAATATATTAACAAATATGTGTAAGAAGAAATGCAGGTAGACACACACATACATACATACATACATACATACATACATACATACATACATACATACCTGCGAAAAGATTCGAAAAATATTTGCATTATTTATTTATCTATTTATGTGTCAGTATTCATACATCTATCTCAAGATATTATCCACCTATCTATCTATCTATCTATCTATCAGTCTATCTGAACTCACTGAATTACTCCTGTCTTTTTCTCAGTGTTTACACACACACACACACACACACACACACACACATATATATATATATATATATAAATGATTGGTTAAAGACAAAAGACTTATTCTTTTTAAAATTCTTTAAGCGAAGACGTTCGAGTCTTCTTGCCAGTTTTCTAATGTCCAGGTCAAGATGGTGAAGAAAGTTACAAGATGGTGAAGAAAGTTTCGACCATTTCATTGGCATATTCGGAGGCTGTGCTTGATTGTTTATTATTGAGAGTTTTATCTATATTTACTTGGAGTGTATATATATATATATATATATATATATATATATATATATATATAAATATATATATGGGGTTGGTTCGTTCTGTTAAGGTGGGTGGTTAGTTTTTGAAAATGTTGAATATGTTATTATATATATGTATATATATATATATATATATATATATATATATATATTTATATATATATATATATGGATACGTTGGTGTTGTATAGCATATCAACACTTGTTGGGTATTTAATGCCAAATTCTATTAACATTTTTCAGTATGCAAATAGTTTATAGGTAATTTTATTTTATAACAGGATGTTAGGATCACTTGTTTGCCCACAGTGAAATAGTTTTAACTATTCTTGATCCGCACTGATCATTCTATTTAATATAATTCATTTGTTCACACAAAGTTAAAGGGTTTCAAGTATTGCTATTTAACATTATTTATATACATCAAGTGTCCTATCAAATACGAAGAATTCGCAGTAGAGTTTCGGCTGACCTATAATAATACTTAGTGAATTTACTAAACAGTTCCATTTGATCCATATTTGGTTCACTAGCACGTACTAACAGTCCGGGTCAAAGTGAAATTGAGAGTATTGGCAATAAAAGGATACTCCACATTACCCAAAGCTCTAAAATCAGGGCCTCACAATAAGATGCAGTTTAGAGTCAAAGAAGGACATTTGTTGTGGAATCTTAAAAACCATTGGAGGGGAAATCGGTGTATTCCATCAACCCAGCCAACTAGCAATGGACCCACACCCACACACCCCCAAACACACCCACACCCACACCCACACACACACACACACACATATATATATATATATATATATATATATATATATATATATATATATAATATTAAATGTGGAAAATTGCATTCTAGAAACTGTAGTAGAAACATTTTGTGAGTTTTATTTCGAATTGTTAAAATTTATTGTATATTGCTCGAGTTTGAGAACTTTCTATTTTCTTCTAAATTTATAATTATTTTTAACTTTATTATCATTAATTTATATTTCATTTCTGTGCAAATATATATATATATATATATATATATATATATATATATATATATATATATATATATGCACAGAAATGAAATATAAATTAATGATAATAAACTTAGAAATAATTATATATATATATATAATATATATATATATATATATATATATATATATGTATGCATGTATGTGCGTTTTTCTTTTCTTAAATCTTTATATTAACATTAACATACATACACACGCATATATTCCAACATTTATATAAATATACCTATACTCATATACATAATCACACATTAGTTCATACATATATACCCATATCTATCTATCTATCTATATATATATATATATATATATATATATATATATATATATATATATATATATATATTTCTATATGCATATAGGCGTGTGTTTATGTGTGAACATATATATGTGTATGTGTATATACCTATAAGTGTGTATATATTTATGCACCTTTGTGAAAGTTCGTGTATAAATGTGTATATATATATATATATATATATATATATATATATATATATATATATATACTGACAGAAACCCCTTAACTCGAGAAAGAGACGACACAAGGTCAAATTTTGAGCTGAATTGAGCGTAATGAATTTAGTATTTTCCTTCTCCAAGATAAGTTTCTATATCAAGTTTGAAGAGTCCCTCTGCCCCGCTATTTACTTATAGCTGGAGGGAGAATAAGTGCATGCATACCTTCCCCAAGTATAAGGGCCATTAAATAAGTTTCCAGACTTTTTTTTGTTCAGGCATTTAAATTGTAGTCGACTCTTGAAAATTCACTATGTTTTTGCTATACATCTTATGAGATGACTGACCAATTTTTTATGATTTCAGCTTCAAATGAACAGCTACAGCAGGAATTGGAATACACCGTACTAAAGGCAGATTGTCGCAGCTGGTGAATTTTTAAAATGCAATTTCGATGTGAGGACACTTTAGAAGAACGATATGCAATAAAATTCTGTTTTAAACTTGGAAAACATGCCACAGAAACGTATGGAATACTTCAGACTGTTTTTTGACCATAATGCATGAATCGAGCATCAGTTTTTGAGTAGCATAAGAGATTCAAGGACGGCAGGCAGTCTGTGAAGGATGATGATGGGAAGAGTAAGGAAGTCAATACACCAGAGTTGATTGGCCAAAGGGTTAGGGTTAGGGTTAGAATTAGGGTTACTCTGTTGAGGTTTTAAGGGAGTTCAGAAAGAGATTCCGTCGGAAGACACCAACACTCTACAAATCAGGTCAGTGATATTTCCAGCAGGACAATGCACCAGTCCACAACTCCATCCTTGTCACAGGCTATTTGACCAAGATGGGCATCAAGATAGTTCCTCAGCCCCTCTATAGTCCAGACCTTGCTCCCTGTGACTTTTGGTTATTCCCTAAGCTCATACACTGTCGTTATGAGATAATTGAGGAGATGAAAGAGGCTGTGATGAAGGTCATTGACACGCTCATACAAGAGGACTTTCAGAAGTTGTTGTAACGGTACAACAAGTACATTGCAGGCGGAAGAGATTACCTCGAAGGGGACTAGAGTTTCATGTGTGTACTATTAATAAAAGTGCCCATACAAAAAAAAGTTTGGAAACTTATTGTTATGGGGACATATCCTACCACACCCCAATGATGGACTCATCCAATATAAACATATTCTCCGAGCTTAGGTCACTCGGGGTAGACAACTTCTCGTTCCTTACTAGACATTTGACTGACGGACTGCAAGCCGAGCACGGCTAGTACTTCATCTGTATGACTTTCTTTTTCTGCTAACACAATAACGTTTACCTATCACCCGTTGTTTTGAGTTATTCTTCCACCGGTCTTATCTGAAGGCCACAACACTTATTTAATGATCCTCGAACATAGATGGCTACGCTGGATTAAATTTAGATATTTTCAAAATTATTTTTCACAAACCATTCGAAAAATGAGGATTATAAACGAGTGAATTTTGATATTTAAAAAGATATGTGTCTCATATTCAGTGAAACATTTTTCTCTTAAGTGGCGAATCTGAATATTCGTGTTTCAAATCTAATTGAATTAGTAAAGAAATACCCAAGATTGTGACGTCTAATCATCGCATAATTAGTTACCTTCCTTAATATATTAAAATCTATTCAAATTTTGATATAGTTTTGTTTGATTAATTAGTTTAATCATATTTACCAACCCCTCCGCTCGGGCAGGATATGGCACAAGATCAATTTTTAAGCGGAGTTTAACAGGTTTGAATTCAGAGTTCTCCAAGACTAGTTGCCACAACCAGGCTGAAGAACTTGGTCTGTTCTACTATTTACCTATAGCAGGAGGGAGAATAATTGGATTCATACCTTTCCCAAGGGTATTAGTGCTATGTTGAATGCTATCAGTCTCGACCAGGATTTGAAGTTGTGTCGCCGTGTCCATTTCCTACGACGATAACCATTTCACCACGGGCACCTTCAAATTTAATTGGTTTAATGGCATATCAACGTTTGTAAGTTATTCATTGACAAATACATTTTTGTATAAACGATTTGTAAGCAAATAGTTTGTTGGTAAATATCTTATTGTTCGAACTCGCGTACAATGAAGTCGTAGTCCAGTACGTTTGCCACTACGCCACGAGGATGCATCCCTAAATTTGATATGCATATTTAATGGACTCAAAGAAAGGTTGCAACATTTAAAAAAATCTTTCTCATGAGAAACGGAATTGCTCAAATCAAGAATTAGTTATCAAATGCCCAACCTTAACCGTTGAGAAGCTATGTTGCTGCAAGACTAATCACACATATATTGAATTACCAAGTCGAACAGTACTCTTAACAATCGATATACTTCATTTACCGTAACTTTAGTCGAATACCACAAATATCTTAGCTTAAACTCGAGTATGGTGAATATATTTAACAAATTTACACAGAAATTAATTTAAGAAAAAACGGTAATACAAATTAAGTATACTGCTAACGTAATAACGCATACCGTTCCCAACAGTTAATGCACTGACTGTAAACACCAACCAAAAAGTCATAGCATCCAGACGGCTAGTCTGACAACTTAAATATATTGTTTATCTTAGCAATTTCATGATCGCAGTATAGATTGTGAAACGATATGAATATCAGTTCTAATGTGTTAGATTTGCATGTTTCATATTTGGTTGATGTAATACTGATTCAGAAAAAAATTACCAACGCCATACCCTATTTGTGTATACTAAGTTTAATGGGACATAATAAAATTTTACTGTATATACACATACTGGTATTTTTACTGTACTTATATGGAACAACAATCTAAATAAAGATTACTAGAAGGTTATTTCATTACCAATTGGGTAAATTTTTTCTACCAGTAGCTAGCTGCATTTTGTGTCGTTGACTTATACAGCAGCTATAGGTCTTACCAATAATTTGACCGAAAAATCCCTTGGTCTACTAATATGGCAGATACTACTTCACATGATATATTTGATTTTATTTAAATCCTCACTACGTCTGTTCATTTTCAAATTATTGACGTAAAATAATGATAAACACATGTTTAAATCGATAAATTTCTTGAATCAACAGAAATCTATAGACTTTTCTTGGAAATAAAAAAAAAACTATCGGATAGAATAAAATACAATGGGTACAGCACATTTCTTTGATGTGGATTTAAATTTTATAAAAGTTTGAAAATGTTTGCTTCTATAAAATCATTCTTCTCTCATTATTAGAAATCATGTTTCAAATATTGTGCTCTTAACGTAGATGGTCCATTATTCATAAATGTGTGTGTGTGTATGTGTGCATGTTTGCTTACATGTGTACGTGTGCGTGTATGTGTGTATATGTGTGCAAGTGTTAGCGCGTGTTTGTGCTGGTGTGATGGCATATGATAGGTTTAGATTATTTAATGTCATATCAATTCCTTATGGGTTATTTATTACCGAAATTGGATTCATTTGTGAATCTTTGATGGTAATAATAACCAATCATATTTTCAAAGTTCCATTGCAATAATACCATTTTAATCATACCATTTTTATTTGTTTGTTTGTTTGTTTGGATGGTTGGTTGGTTGGTTGGTTGACTGGTTACTCAAAGTCAAATCCTGCTTATTCATGTATATCAAATATATATATGGTTGTTAACGAATTTTTAAACGAGACAGAGCTCATTTGTCTCCAAATGTAATACACCCCACCCAGAGCTCCAGAAAAGAAGCCTTCACTATCGTAAGCAGTTTAATTTAACACTCAAGAAAGACATTTTCAACCGCTCCAACGTTCACAATTTACCTAATTCTGGAAGCTCTGTTGACAGGAAGTCTCCGTAGAATACGCCGACTGCATCTCAGTAGAGATGAAAGAACCTCCACGAACAAGTGTCCAGGGTATGACAGTAAACAATATCTGATAGTGAGGCTCCGGTCTAGGAGTTTGAGGAATAGGGATTACCCTGTCATTTCTAATACATTCAGGTCCACTCTGACCCGGAGTGGAAGTAACTGTTCCGGTCCCATATATGAGTCAAATAGAAATATTTAATCAATTTCTATACTGGAAACTATTTAACTGTATCTAAACGAATGAATAATGTTAGATTAAATCGATAGAAATTTACAGTAAATACTCGGAACTATTTAACTGTGTGCAAACGAATGAGTCCTGAATCTTTTAAAAATCATTTCCTACAAACTGTTCGTTTATAAATCACGTATATCAAATACATATAAGTATGAAGAGGATTTGGCATAAAATTAAGATTAAGTGCCGATATGACGTAAAACAAATTACTCACCATAATATTGCCTACAGCATTAAGAACGTGTATATGCATAATGAATGAGACAATAAAAGAACAGACACACACACGCACACACACATACGCACACACTAAGAATAAATAAATATATATTAGTTTTATATATACATTTATTAGCATGGATGCTTAAATATATCAAAAATATGTTAAATAGATATCAAATATATTAAATATATATGAAAATTAATATATATGTATTTATTGATATATAATACTCTATCAAAGATATTGAGCACTCTCCAAATTATACCGCAATTGGTCTGATACAAACTCACCAAGGGAGATAGAGACAACTATACACTGTTATATATATATATATATATATATATATATAGAGAGAGAGAGAGAGAGTGAGTGAGGTCGTATAGCTACAATTATTTAACTCACTTTTTTACTTCCCATCTATCAGATTGAGTGCGAGAAAAATTTACATCAACATGGAAGAAAAAAATTAAAATACAAATTGTCATAGTTATACATATATATATATTTATTTTTTCCACAAAACAACAATCAGTGTATATATATATATATATATATATATATATATATATATATATATATATATATATGAAGGTAGCAGGAAAAAATATAATCCAAATAGGTGAATATATCATGATGTGAAGTCGACGTTAACGTTTCGGTTATAATAACCATCGTCAGGACTTGGATATAAAATAGTTCACAATATAGATGGGTGATTGTTGAGATGACAGGAGCAAATGAGAAATATACAACGAAAAAATAGATAAACATGCACATAGCGTTCAAAATTCAAAAGTCATCAGAACGTGTTTGGCACGTGGAAAAATATTAGAAAATGTAGGATTTTTCAAATAAACGAGACAAAATCTCCCGTTTATTGTCTCGTTTCTTTGAAAAATCCTACATTTTCTAATATTTTTCCACGTACCAAACACGTTCTGATGACTTTTGAATTTTGAACGCTATGTGCATGTTTATCTATCTTTTCGTTGTATATTTCTCATTTGATCCTGTCATCTCAACAATCACCCATCTATATTGTGAACTATTTTATATCCAAGTCCTGATGATGGTTATTATAACCGAAACGTTAACGTCGACTTCACATCATGATATATATATATATATATATATGAGGGTGATTCAATAAATAAGATGAAATTTTGTTAAGTGATTTTGGGGGGGATTTTTTTCGCAAATTATTTTAATGTTGTTTATAGTAAAGAATCTATTTTAATCTCTGAAGAATGTTTGTTTTTAGGCTATTCCAAATGGTGGCAAAATAAACACTGTACTGGAGGGTTAAACAGAAATCTTTTATGAAACATTTCTGATTGAGAAATGCAAACTAGCTGAAATTTACAAAAGAATCGCTGATGTGTACGGAAAAGCATATTTTAATCAAAAGATGATTACAATTGGATTAAAAGGGGGGGGTGGAGGTTACTACTACGAGCCAGTATCAAAAAGACAGTCAATGAAGAGGAAATACACTGACGCTTTGGTAAGTAAAACCTCTGTACACAACAGTCAGTAAAGAAGGTCATGCTGACCGTCTGATAGTATATAAAAATAATTCATCATAACTGATTTTCTTGAAAAGGTGCAACTGTAAAAAGTATTTCCTCTCATCAACTCCATAGAAAAGAACTAACTTTTTTTTATTGAATGATCTTCGTATAATGATTGAAATAACATTCAACCTCGGTATTGGTACACTTGTATTGCTAAAAGCAAAACTGTCATACGACAATTGACTGTTAACATCAGCTCGAATGCTTATTACGTCATGAACACGTGATGGTCTAAATTTAACTTCACATTTTAAAAATTCCCGAAATACTTTTACTTTTATGTCTAAGTTCTATTTTGGGACTGTCTAGTGGCTGAAATTTCAGTGCTGTTCATATCTGCTTTCCATTTAGCTTGAAAAGATATAACAAGCTGAGTGTAAATTCATTGTATGGTAAATTTATCGCAGGTGAATTATTCATGGCTGAATTCAGAATTTAACACTTGCTTTTAAGAATTTGATAAAAAGAGTTAAGGGTTAAAGAAAAGTCTATATTATGAGAGCAATTAATCTTATGAATTTACCTGCGATAAATTTTCAGGTGCCAAAATTAGCGATGATTCATGCAAAGAATTCTATTCACATTAAGACCATGAGAGGAAATGTGACAAGTCCAATTTTATACAAGGACTTTCCTCGGTATACGATATGAATACAGACAACTGTTATTCCTTTGCATTCGCTTTGGGAAATCCCAGGTCTACTGAGCATCCTTTTCTGACCGTAACATTTCAATTGGTTTTTGATCAATTCTAAATTCTGTTCAAACTTTTTAAGATTAGATTAAAACTTTTGCAAGGAAAATTCACTTTACATAATAAAAAAATGTGGTAAAAAAGTATTGAAAAGTAGCCGTCTCCACTCTCAATAAAAGTATCCCAGATATCAAGATATCGATGTGACGTCAAGTAAGCGGGTTCGAATCCCAGTCGCGCAGTTAGTTTCGCTTTCATACTAATACTCTTGCAAAAAAAGTATTTTTGAGGTAAATATTAATGGATTTTAATGCTGCCCAATTGATTGGTCGTATTTTATGGCATTACAACCCTGGTGGGTTTTTTAATGGAAAATCCTGTTTATAAACAAACACAAACCCACACATATCTCAATCGGCTTAGTCTGTAAAATGCACCGACCGCATATCAGCAGAGAGGTAAGACTTTTCACGAAACGAGTGTCCTGTATATGACTCTAAACCTATAATAGTGAGACTCCAGTCTTTGAGCTCTGGAGAATGTGGAGTACCCTTTCATTGCCCGTGGTGTAGTCGTGTAGTCGTTATCGCCGTAGGAAATGAACACGGCGATACGAGTTCTAAACCTGGACGAGACTGATTGCATTTCACATAGCACTAATACCCTTGGGAAAGGTATGAATCCAATTATTCTCCCTCCAGCTATGGGTAAATAGTAGGACAGACTAGGTTCTTCAGCCTTGGTTAGGCAACTAGTCTAGGAGAAGGAAAACTCTGAATTCAAACCTGTTAAATTCCGCTTAAAAATTGACCTTGTGTCATATCCTGCCCGAGCGGAGGGGTTGGTAAATAGTACCCTTTCATTGCCATTACTCTCAGGTCTACTCTGACTGGGGTGTTAGCCCCTCATAGAGCCCTATCTATGGGTGAATTACAACTATTTGATATATTTGCAAGCAATTGACTAAAATGTTAAATTGAATTGTTAGAAAGAGAACCCTTTAATCATTTAACAGTGTGTAAATAAATGACTGAAGGAATTGTTAGTGATTCATAGCAACACTTAGAACCACTGAACTGTAAGCAAACGAATGAGTAATGTCGAATAGAATTATCATTGTTGAATAACAATACTTGAAAGTCTGTTACCCTCAAATGAATTAATCAGTATTAGATAGCAATACATGGAACCATTTTATTGAGTGCAAATCAATGATTAGTATTAAATAGAATAATTAGTGTTAGATGACAATAATTTTTGCAAACAGAGATTTATATTGAACAGAATTATTAATGTTACATAAAGAATTATTGAAACCATTTAATTATATAGAAACAATAACAACACTACTACGCTAACAAATCAGTTCAAACTCATTAAAAAATAAAATTACCGACTATTAACCACCAAATAATATATATATATATATATATATGTATATATATGTGTGTGTGTGTGTGTGTGTGTGTGTATACAAGCAAATAACCGTTGTTAAATATTTTGTTAAATAGCATTACTTGAAACATCTAACTATGTGCAAACAAATGATAAACACACACACACACACACACACACACACACACACACACACACACACACACACACACACACACACACACTCATATTCGTTTGTAAACGAATAATTTTTAGGTAACATTATTTAAAAATAGACGAGCGCTCATTTGATTGCATAGAATTAAATAGTTCCAAGTATCGCTAAGTAGCAAATTCTATTCAACCCTCTGCATCTATGTGCACACAATTAAATGGTTTTAAAGTATCCTAGATGATTAAATACACCTAATTGATACATAAATGGGACCCTAAAAGGTACTACCTCTCAGGGTCAATGTGAAAAAGGATTTTAAAGATCCTGATGATCTATTAAAATGTCCTATGATGATATGAAGTGCTAGGGGTTTTCGATATTTTTTACAAGTACGAAATCGAAAAAAATTTAATAAAACTTCTAAGATGGCGATAAAAATAACTGAATTTTCTTAAAATAAAATTTATTTGTGTTTTTTACCGCGAATGGAAAGACTTCAGCCCCCGCTATATATATATATATATATATATATATATATATATATATAGGCTTATTGCATTTCACATAGCTTCATCAGATTGGGATAGGTAGGAATCAAACTATCATACCACCATCGAAGGGTGAATACTAGGTTCCGATTGGATGCTTTAACTTTGGTATGGCAACCGAATTTGGAGAATGAAAATGCTGAACTTGAACCAATAAAAATCCGCTTAAAATGCGGCCACGCGTCGTTTCCAGCTCCTGGCGTAATGTTTATGCTATATATATATATATATATATATATATATATATATATATATATATATATATCAGGCTATCTGTGAATGCTTCTACTTATTAAGATTATCATTTATTTGATTTGATTGACTTGAAACGTTCATAGAGAGGGAGAGAGAGAGAAAAAGAGTATGGTTTGGTTGATAGATATATACATTCATAAATTTAGATAGAATCAGATTTATGACAGTTTACCGCAACATTAATATTCAGTCGGTCTTTCTAACTTGCCTTCTTTTTCATTTTTTCCATGGCGTAGTGTCTAACGTGTGGGACTGTGAAAGGGAGTTCAAATTCCAGTCATGGTATTATGTTCACTTTCGGACTAATATTATTAGAGAGGGTCTAAACATTTTTATCCACCTAACTACGTCTTAAAAAGCATGTCTACTGTGATTCTCGATTACGGCTTTAGCATTAAATAACACACGAGGGTTGATATTCC
Source organism: Sepioteuthis lessoniana (assembly GCA_963585895.1). Lineage (NCBI taxonomy): Eukaryota > Metazoa > Mollusca > Cephalopoda > Myopsida > Loliginidae > Sepioteuthis > Sepioteuthis lessoniana. The sequence goes on along the minus strand of CAUZXS010001227.1, from coordinate 39,766 downwards.
ATTGAACACAGAAATTAAACCAACGCATCTAATAAGCGTAAAAATAGCAGCCTTATTTGTATATATATCAGCACATGCTAATAATTTATATTTGTCTTTCTCTCACACTCGATGTATGCGAATATGAGTGTGTACACACACGCACACACACACACACACACACACACACACACACACACACACACACACACACACACATATATATATATGAATATATAGATAGATATATAGAGAGAGGGAGAGAGAAACTGACAGACAGACAGATTGACAGAAACGAAATGAAATAAACAATGATAGCATTGTATGTATGCATATATATATATATATATATATATATATATATATATATATATATATATATATATCTGTGTGTGTGTGAGTGTGTGTGTATGTATGTGTGTGTGTTCACGGTATATGATTATTACATTCTAAGGTTGATATCGACGTTTATAAGGCACTCTCAACAAGCTTTTTTGCCTTTCTCTTTCCTCTTTCTTTCTTTGTCAATTTTGTCTCTTTCATTTACGCACTCTCTCTCTCTCACTGATACAAACATTTAGGGTCGAGTGCATGCACTACTGCAAACACACGCTCGCACAAAATACTCGCTCCAAAAAAAATAAATAAATAAATAAAATAGAATGAAAAAAAAAAAAGAAAGAATATTCCACACAATTGTAGACAACATTTCCAGATTAGCTCTCGGAGCCTATCTGACGTCACTTCCGTAACGACTTCATCAACCAGCCTCAAGGGCCATTTTAATTGGCCCTTCGAAAAAGATGTTACCCTGACCGGGGGAAACCCCAATTTGCTCGAGATGGTGGTGAGAAACTCAATGGAAGACTGGTTAACCAATGCAGAGTTATTTGTTTTGACTTCTTTCTTCAATTTTTTTCTCTCCATTCTATTTGCCGCCGCTAAAATTGGAATTAAAAAATGGCGGACGCTTCTCGCCACAAGGAACGCAGCGTTTGTCGTACCGTTCTTTTTAATTCAATCATAATAATGATAATAATAATAATATTAATAATAATAATGATTATAATAATAATGTATGAAGATATAGATATTTTTTTAAAATTAGTTATAAGCATGAAAAACTATAATGATGATAATAATATTAATTATAGCAAAATTATCTTAATCCTTGTGCGTTTTTCACACCAGCTTGAAATATTTTTTCGTGTGGACTCTCTGTAACAGCAAGTCTTTTGAGGTCTTCCGAAATCTTCAACGTATCCAAGACGACTTTAGTAGAGCTGTGCTCCGCAAAATTTCACTTCTTCCACTAATCTCCGGCCAATTTTTTCCAGATTCTTTGGGACTATTCCAAGGGCTCCAACTATGATTGGTACCACTATCACCTTCATATTCCATAGATTCTTTTAGTTCTCATGCAAGGTCTTGGTATTTATCCAGCTTTTCGCCTTCCTTCACTTTCACTCTGTGGTCTCCTGGAACTGTAAAATTAACTAAATGACAAATTATTTTCTTTATATGAATAAAAAAAACACTTGTTTAACATCCCGAGTTATATTGGGTTATCTATTTATATCACACAATACCTAAGAATTCAATATGTTTCCTTTTCTAGGACGAATTCTGGTTTGTGAACATTCCATTTTGTCACAATAGAGAAATAGTAGTTTTTTGCCCAATTCACAGGGGATCATCTTTCCAAATCAGTCATGCCTGTTCTGACTTGAAATGTTAGTCCTTGTTAGGTTCCATCACAGCGTCAATAAAACAGTTCAATAATTTGATCATAATAATGATTACAAAAATATTATTATTATTATTCACTCATTAGAGCTTTTCACATCAGCGTTAGCCGATGGTTTTTCACTGGGTTCTGAGTGACAGCAAGTCTCCACAAATCTCCAGGAAGCTTCTTAGTATTCTGGCCGTTCTCAATAATGCTGTCGTTTGGATGGTCTCCACTCGTCCGCCAACTTCCAAGTCCTCTAGTCCCTTTAGTAATCCTTTAGTTACTGTTCCAAACGCACCAATTAAAATTGGTATAATTGTCACCTGCATGTTCCACAGTTTTTTCAATTCCCTAGCAAGGTCGAGGTACTTATCCTTCTTTTCACATTTTTTCAGTTTTATTCTGTAGTCAGCCGGGACAGCAAAGTCGACTATTTTGCAAGTTCTCTTTTTTTGTTGATTATTATTAAGTTATTATTATTATCATTATTATTATTATTTGAAACAATGGAAGTAAATAAAAATTATACATATTGCATTGTAGTAATTCATAAATAGAAACACTAATGTTAAAAAGCAATACTGGAAATCAGTTTATTGTACGAAAACAAATAATTAATACTAAATGGAATTATCAGTGATAGATTGGAATACTTGAAACCATTAAACTCTTTGGTTTGGTTCGGTTTGGTTTATGACATACCAGCCCCTTATGTGATATCTAATTGCAGTTCCTGTCATCACACACTCACACACGTACACACATAAACACACACACACGTATATATATGGTTTGTGTGCGTACACTTTCATTATAATATCATTTTTAAACAAGCCAGAACTCATTTGTTTTGACAAAGTTCAATCTTTTCAGGTATTCTTATCCATCACTGATAATTATATTTAATATTGATCATTTGTTCGATCGCTAAAACCATTCAGAGCAGACCAACAAAACATTCAAGATACTGATGGAGAAGTAAGGGCGTGCTCCTCAGCGACATAATCCACTGGATCCCTTCACACGGACGAGCAAGTGTTGGACGTCCGGCTAGAACTTACTTGCAACAACTCTGAACGGGCACATGATATAGTCTAGAAGACCAGTCCAATTCGATGGACAATTGAAACAAATTGAGAGGGAGAGTAAGGGAAATACATACTTGCCGAACGACCGCTCGTTTTCATACTGTTAAATGGTTTCAAGTGTAAGTGATAGAATAGTTTTATTCGACTTATAGATAGGACCCCAACAGTCACTACCACTCCGGTGTAGAGTGGACCTAAAAAGAACAATAATGATGAGGTAGTCCAAATTCTCCAGACTTCAAAATTGGTGTCTTACCCTCAGATGTTGTTAAATATCATACCGAGGACACTTTCACTGTGTGAAAACAAATGAGCTCTAACAAGTCGTTTAAAATATAACCACTAACAAATTACTCGCTTACAAATCGAATGTATGTAAAAAAAGAATTGGCATTTAATGACTAACAAAGTTTTATATTCAATAAAACATCAAGCAAATTATAACAACTAAATTCTATTATGTTATGAACACCAAAAAACGAACAAAAGAAAAAAGAAAAAGTTCACAGTCATAACGAGCAGAATTGAGGGCAGCGATTAAAGGTTTTAGGAAAAAAATTCCCTTCGGTTTTTTTTTTCACCTTTGACATCTCTCCCTCAAAAGGCAGGTTGAAAGTAAATCTTTACAAATCATAGACATTCTTTTCTGTATTGCAATCGATTCATTATTAACAACTGTGCACCTTTCAACAGTGTTTCTTCGGCTGTAGCTTGACAGAAATTCAAGAAAAAATTCTTATTTTTTCTTAAAATTTTAAATTAAGATTCATTTTAGATTTTGAAATAACGATACTTTTTTAAAGGCTGTCTTTGGGTGTTTGGTTGGTTGGTTGGTTGGTTGGTTGTTTGCGTTCCATGCCATACCAATCCTTGTTGGTTATTTAATGCCACATCCTGTTTATACATATGTTATCGTTTGTATACATATTTTATGCTTTATAACGAATAGTTTGTGGGTAACATTGTAAAACGAATCAGAGCTCTATATCGCACACAGATAAATGGTCTCAAGTATTCCTATCTAACACAAATAATTCTATCTAAAATTTATCCTTTATTTGCTCAAAGTTAAATGGTTTCAAGTATTACTATTTGTTGCTGGTACACAGTTAAATGGTTGAATGTATAACAAGTAATTTGATATTTCTATTTGACCCATGGACAGAATATTTAAAAAGTAGGAGCATTTTTAATATTATAACCAAGTGATTAATGTACAGTTGGCCCTTATCATATTCACGAAGTGGGTACTCTTCATGGTGTAGTTGTTTAAGTGCTAGACGGTGGTCTAGCGAGTTTGAACCCCAATCACGTTGCTGTGTTCCCTTTCGGACTAATGCCCTTTTGGAAAAGTATGAAGTCCTTTATCCCACCCAGCTATTGGTTAAATAGATTCACTGCCGTTCTACAAAGATGACATTGGCATTAAATTAGCCATGAAGGCTGATATGCCATTAAACCAAGAAATCTTATCATAATCAGAGAAGTTTCTTTGGCTTGATTCACGTACAACTAAGATTCTTCAGTTTTTATCTATCTATCTATCTATCTATCTATCTGTTTCCTTGAAATACTTAACTTAGTTTCGCAGCCACTGTTACTATTTCTTTTTTATTGCTGGATGGTGTATCAGCAAATATCCCTGCTTTTCTTCGTATCTACTTGGCCTAGGCACCCAGAAAATTAGAAGAAATCCAGGTCAGGGATATTCTGCTCCGGCAATCTTATAAACGAGGAATTCTTGCTAGCTTTGAAAGATATCCAATAGAAATCTCTCTCTCTCTCTCTCTCTCTCTCTCTCTCTCTCTCTCTCTCTCAACCTTTAAATTCTGATTACTTGACAAATCGATTCTCAGAAATCTTTGCCATTAAGTTCGGTCAAGTTTCACTATTTATAGAATTTATATAATAATGAATTAGGCACCCATTAGGAGTTGAGCCATTTTCAGAAAATTCGATTTCAACCAGGTGCTCTTTACTGATGATCTTATGTCAAACTTAGCAAAGTTTTGTTAATAATTATTTAGAGCGCCTCTCGTAGTCAAATAGTTTGAGAGCAAGACTAGCAGAACATCATTAACAAATTAGATTTTCACGAGATACTCTTTAATATTGATCTTGCGCCACACTCAGCTACTTACTAAATGATAATTCAAAACACGTCAAAAGATGTAATGGATTGATAGCAACGCCATCAAAGTTTGATTTCCAATCGATGCTCTATACTACCAACCTTAAGCCTGACTCAACCCCCTTATCCTTCCAGCTATGGGTTAAACAGTACCACTAGTGTTCTTCTAGGAGAATAGCTTTGGCATTAAATAACCTACAAAGGTTGATATGCCATTAAACAAAGAAACCAAACCAAACTTAAGCCTGATTCGGTTAAGTTTTATCAATAATTATTTAGAGTGTGTCGTGTTGTGAGATGGCCTGAGAGCAAGGCTCGCAAAATATTATTAATGAGCTTGATTTTCACTCAGTTCCTCGCATTACAAGCCTTGAGCTAAACTCTGTTAAGTTTGATAATTATTCAGAGCGCATCTCATGTAATATAAAGATCAGCAGACTTGCAGATTATTGTCAAAGAATTAGATTCCCACTGGGTGCCTCAAACTTCTTTCCTTAGGCCAAACTACCCCAAGCTTCGCACGAGTATTGTGGTTTGTGAGCTCAGCTAGTTGCCCAGTGTTTGTGAGTTCGATACTTATTAGGTACTCCATGATAGTGGTTCTGGGACAAAGTTGTATAAAATTTAATGATTATTATTATCACAAGAAATAGTTATGTTTTCTATTTAATTTTTGACAAATAATACTTTGGCAGAACTGTACTGACAATCGTACAAGTAGACTTCAGACTTCATGATATTTTTCCCAGCATCAGTTGACCCAGTCAATGTGGCTTAGAATACGCGGACTCTATTTCTTGCAAAAGTACAACTCCGTCCCTTTAAAATAGAGGTGTCCGGGATAAGATAGAAAATTGCATCTTGTGGTTAGGCTGCAGTTCTAGAGCCCTGTGGAGGGTGGATTCATACTTGATTGCCATTATTCCCATGTCCACTCTGCCCGGAGTGGTAGTAACTATTAGGGTCCAATCTATGTATCAAATTGATCTGTTTGAAAATTATTAGTAATGGATTGGAAAACCCGAAAGTGTGTTATTGTGTGTAAATTATTTGTATTAGATCGAAATACTTAAACCCATATAACTGTGAGCAAACAAATTATATTTTACTCCTTTGAGAGTTTTCACACCAGCGTTAACTGAAGGTTTTTCACGGGAGGTTAAGTGACAGCAAGTCTCCTCAAGTCTCAAGGACTCTTGTCAGTAATCTGGATTATCGTAGTAATGCTGTTGTCTCCATGGTCTCTATATGTCCTTTGATTTCTTTGTCTTCGAGTCACGAGTCCTTCATGAATAGTTCAAAGTGCACCACTTACAATTGGTATGACCATTATCTTCATGTTCCATCGTTTTTTAGTTCTTTAGCAATATCTGTGTACTTAGGTCTCTTTTTGCTTTCTTTTAATTTTCCTCATTGGTCTACCAAGACGGCAAAATCTACGATTCGGCTAATTTCTATCCTTTTTTTTTTTTTGACTATTAGGTGTGGTCATCTGGACGAGATGAGGTGATCCGTTTGAATCTCAAAACCCCAGAGAAGTTTGAGTCTCATTATTATTATGGTTATTATTATTGTTGTTGTTGATGTTGTTGTTACGAATACTTAAAAACGTTCAACTGAATGCTAATTATTTTCATTAACAATATTTACTTGAATTGTTTCCGGAGGATTAATAACTTTTTTTTTACTAGGGATTATTATTAATTACTTGAAACCATATAACAGTGAGCAAATTTTTGGAGATAGATTAGAAAACTTGAAACCACATAACAATGGGGAACAGATTATTATTACTCCGTGAGAGTTTTTCACATCAGCGTTTGCTGATGGTCTTTCACTGGAATTTGAGCGAGAGCAAGTCTCTTCATGTCTCCAAGACTCTTCACGCTATTCTGGCCGATCTCAATAATGCAGTAGTTTGGATGTTCTCTACTTGTCCTGTTATTTCCAAGTCCTCTAGTCCCTTCATTAATCCTTTGGTGACTGTACCAAGAACAACAAGTATAATTGATATCAACGTCACTTTCATGTCCCTGTTTTTTTTTTCAGTTCCTCGTAAGGTCGAGGTATTTATCGTTCTTTTCACTTTCTTTTAATTTTACTCTGTGGTCAGCCGGAACATCAAACTCCACAATTGTTGCAAAGTCTCTTTTTTTGTTGTTGTTTAAGGTTTGGTCGTGTGGCCGAGATTAAGGGATCCGTTTGGATGTCAAAGTTTCAGAGGAGTTTGTATGTGTCATTCTTCAGGGTTCATGTTCAGTTGTGCAAATACCATTTGTTCGTATGGTCAAATTTATATTTCTTGTACAATGCCCTGTGGATCACTTAGCCCACCCAATCGTGTCTAATCTTGTACTCCTTTTGTGCAAATTTGCTGCATTCGCTTATGTAATTGATAATTTCGTCTCTATCACCCCAAAATCTGCATTTGCAGTTGTGTTGCGTCTTATTTATTCTTGCTTTGATATGATTGGTTCTTATAGCGTTGTTTTGTGCTGCTATCTGGAGAGATTCAGTTTCTCTCTTAAGGTTTCCTTTTCTTTGTTACGTCTATATTTTCTCATTTTAGATGTTGATTATTAGTCGCCTAAAACAGCCTTGGAGTTGTTTTTCTTCCTATTTTTGTTTTCTGTTTTTAATCGTTTTGTTATTCCTCGTGTTGTCAGTATTGTTTCTGGTGGCAGTAATCAGTTTTTGTATGTAGTCTTCTAGTTGTTTTAATGAGTCAACACTGTCTTCAATGATGACAAGTCCTCTTCTACCTTTTCTTGGCACATATAGTCAGTCAATGTCATCTCAGGGATGTTATGCCTTATGCATGGTCACTAGTTTTCTTGTTATCTGGTCCATTTGTTTAAGTTCTTCTCGGGTCCTCTTCAAGAATGGTTCAGAATATCTTACGAGGGGAACAGCCCAGGAATTTATTCCTTTGATAAGGTTTCTGCTAAATAGTTTAGTCTCGAGTAACTTTCTGCTTCTTCTGAAATATTCTTTATTGATTTCTTCTTTTATTATTATTATTATTATTATTATTATTAAAGTGAAATGGTTAATAGAAAATATAAAATTGTATATAAATTATTAGCATAAGATAAAAATATTTGATTAGGTATAACTGATAACAAAGAAACGCTTTTTGTTTTAGACAACAAAAAAGGTCTTAGGTGGGAAGTACTCGTAGCGTAGTCGCTAACATGTTGGACTATGACATTGTAATAAGCGAGTTCAAACTACATTCGTGCTATTACGTCCACTTTAGGGCAATTACTCCTGGGAGAGATATGAACCCCCCTTATTTCTCAGATATTGCTTGAATAGCAGCATAAATGTTCTTCAACAGAAACCACAATGGCATTTAGATAATTCATGAAGTTTGGGATGCCATTAAACAAACGAAATTAAAATTTCTGATATTTTAAAAATGATTTACAATGGGACGTCAAAAATATAAGTTATAATAATAATACTTCTAACTACCTGTACCGGGTATGCATCTGACTTTCGGTAGTTTCCGCAGAATAACTGCATATTCCAGATATTTTACATTCAAAAATATATGTGATTAACCCAAAGAACAAAGCGTTCATAATTGCCTAATAAATAGGCAAAGTTGTAAAATCCATTTCAAACTTGATCTTATGCCATATTCTACACGTGGGAGAGTGATCAATTAAATACATTAAAAACCTTATATTCGGAAGTAGAAATTATTGTAACTCGTATATTGACTAAGCTTCATTTCGTCCGGAACACTGGCGTTAGGTTACTTACAATACCCACCGTTTCCAAGAGATCACCCATCAAAATATTGAATACTGCTTAATTTCGACAATTACAATAGGAACCGGGGTTTTCATTGGAAATTTAACCTAGGGTTTCGAATTTTCGAGCAGTTTGTGAAGACTAAATTTCTTTCTCAGAACTAACTGGCTTGCGAAACTGGCTTGTTAACCATTGTGAATTGATACCATTTCTAATATAAAAAAAATGACGCACTAGATTAATTACTGGGTCGTAACCATAGAGTGTAGCGTAAAGATTGAACTTACAACTCAGTAGTTTATGCTTTGTAAGTTTGAAAATCACAATGCCGTAATTATGAGATTTCTTTACTTCATTTAAAACAAAAATAGATAAGCTTCGACACAATCATGGGGCATATAGTGAGAATCGAACTCACTATTTATAGGTTTACAAATATAAATTCTTCCTCGTTACTCAATAATGAAGTATGCTGGCTATTAAATTTGTTATAAAGTATGATTCTTCAGCAAAAGCCTCGGAACAGATGAATCGAGAGCAAACAAAAAACTACTTTAAAAACTATGACATTTCTATAAAATAAAATACGATACAATTATGTCAATTCTTTAGGCTTCCTATAACCGTATTAAAGACATTGTTTTCCTTGAAAATTATACGGCATCCCATCTCTGGATCAAATAGATCTGTTTTAAAATTATTCTTTATTCGAGATACAATAACACAAAAATGCAAATGTTAACGAATACGATCCTCTAAAATGTGGGCATAAAATGAACCACGATGAGTTGACATACCGTTAAAAATCTATCAATCAATCAATATGACCCGGAATTGTAGTACCATGTACGAGTCAAATAAAACTGTTTAATATTATTAGTAACGAACAGGAATACTTTAAACAATGTAACTCTGTGCTAAGTTTTTCACACTAGCGTTAGCGGATGGTTTTGCATTGGAGTTTGTGTGACAGCAAGTCTCCTCAAGTCTCCATGACTCTTCTTAGTAGTCTGACCGATCTTAACAATGCTGCAGTTTGAATGGTCTCCACTCGTCATCTAATTTTCCAAATCCACCAGTCCCTGTACTAATCCTTTGGTGACCGTGCCGTGTAGACCAAGTACAATTGGTACCACCGTCACTTTCATGTTCCACAGATTTTACAGTTTTCTAGCAAGTTCTTGGTATTCATCTCTCTTTTCTCTTTTTTTCAGTTTTACTCAGTGGTCATCTGGAACGGCAAAGTCCACTATTAGGCAGGTTCTCTTTTTTGTTGACTATCACTTCGTCTACTCGTCTGGCCACGATTAGATGATCTATTTGTATCTCAAAATCCCAGAGAACTTTGCACATCTCAATTTCCGGGACAGATTCTGGGTTGTGCATATACCGTTTGCTCGAGTAGTCAAATTTAAACTTCTTGCACAATTCCCAATGGATCACCTTCTCCAACCAGTCATGTCCGGTCTTATACTCTCTTTGCGCTAATTTACTGCACTCGCTTATTATGTGAATGATCGTTTCATCTCTGTCACCACATAATTTACATCTGCTATTTTTTGCGTCTCTTCTTTTTTCCTTTCACATAGTCCTTTTGGTGTTGTTTTGTGCTGCTAGCAGAAGAGATGTAGTTTCTTTCTTAAGGTTTTCCTTTCTTAGTCTCGTCCAAGTTTTCTCGAGTGAGATTTTGCTTGTTTGTATCTCAAAACTCCATACAGTTGTTTATCTTCCCATTTTTGTTTTCTTGTTATTTTGTTCTTTTATTGCTTGTATTATCTGTATTGTTTTTGGTCGCTTAAATCAGTCTTCCTCCGCGCTTTTTTATGTAATCTTCAAGTCATTCTATCGATCCATCGACTGTCGTGAATGCTGGCACGCCCTCGAAACAGACAGTCTATCTACGTCATCTCTGGGATGTTTGGTCACTCAACGATTTCTCTCTTGAGGTTTTTCCTTTCTTAGCCATGTATTTAACTTATAACGTTGTTTTGTACTGCTATTAGAATATATCTCTCTTCAGGTTTACCCTTTCTTAGCCATGTCCTCATCTTCGTGTGAGTTTTCTAAATTAAGAAATTCATTATATTTTAGCATTAAATAACCTATACGGTTTTTATATGCAGATGAATAAATAAATAACCAAGAGACAGTTTAGTTTACAGTATTAGGAATATTTTCAACAGACTTCCCATCAGATTTATTCACGTTATCCATGCTAGTTTGAAATAAAGGCGCCTTGTGGAGTTAACAAGTGAATTTAGCAAACTATTTCAAGTGAATTTGGTTCTTACTAGTTTTCCTATTTTGAATCTCGAGACAAACTGAGATTTTACCCTATATACTCGAGTAATAGATTATTTCAAGTAGTGAATGTCTTCTAATTTTTAGCTACAAAGAAGTGTTTTTGATCATATATTTCGTGTAATGGACTACTCCAAACTTATAGCTATAGTACTATTTACCAACCCCTCCGCTCGGGCAGGATATGACACAAGGTCAATTTTTAAGCGGAGTTTAACAGGTTTGAATTCAGAGTTTTCCTTCTCCTAGACTAGTTGCCTCACCAAGGCTGAAGAACCTAGTCCGTCCTAATACTTATAGCTATAGCAGTCTACAAAAATATTTCTTCAACATGCAATGACAAAAAGTAAAAATGTAAGTTCCCGTGGAGTAATGGTTAACGTGCTGGCCTGTGAAATCCCTTCAGCAATGGGTTAAATACTAGGGTTCTTCTACAAGGACGGTTTAGCATTAAACAAACAAACAAACAAAAAACTGTTTAGAGAAAACATTCAAACACTTTTTTATCATTTCAAAACTACTAATTCCCCGTGGAACTGACCGAATGTGTTTTTATATAGACCATCTAATACCTAAAAAAAACTTTTAGGTTTGATTTCTTAATTTAATGGCATATCAACTTTCGTGAGTTGTTTAATGCCTAAACCAGCCTTGTAGAACAATAGATGGGGTGATATTTTACCCCTAGCTAGGATTATGAGGGGGTTCACACCTTCCCCAAGTGTATAAGTCCGAAGGTGAATGTAATAGCGCAACTAGGATTCCAGCTTGCTTACTACAAGGCCGCAGTCCAGTACTTTAACCATTACACTACGATGACTCCCCCATAAAGATTCTTAGTTAAGATAATTCATTTTGTTGTAACTTTTATTTACTATTTATAATCTATCTAGAAAACTTAACAGGTGGAGAATAAAAACTGTATTGTCTTAACTCATAGCTTTTCTTTCTGTATAGGAAACACTTTGAAGTTACTGCAAGGTTAGGACTAGAAACAAAGTATGTTTCGACGTTTCAACAGCATATCTCGTGAAATGAATGGCCCTTAGTTTTTAGATGAAGAATCAGTTTTAAAAAGTCGTTGATTGCAGGAGTATATATAATAGGTTATCTTATGACAAGAGAGCTTGAAAAGAGAGGAAGAAAAGGAAGCTTTAGGATTTTTTTAGCGAGTGTTTTTCCATACTTTAGGTGTTGGAAGTCTCCGTGGCAAAGTGGCTCATGTACTCTTGGGAAAGATGAGAACCTGCTCATCTTCTCCAGTTATCAATTAAATAGAACCACTACTGTTCTTCAACAATGATACTTTTGGCTTTAAATAGCCCACGAAGAATGATATTCCAATAAAAAAAAAGGAATCAACCCAAAACATTTCAGATGATGATAAGAATAGAAATATCCTTTGGGTAATTTCAAGAGAAGATTTGCAAACTTTTTTTTTAAATGGCTTCAATGTTCTCGGAGATATCTCGTTGGCTATAAGCTCAAATAATTTTTCTAAGTTTTGCTTTTCCAAACTCTTCCCGACGACGAAGGTGACTCAAGTGATCTTTTTCTATATCAAAATCCTCAAAAAATAAATATTTTTGGTGTCTACAAAATCAGTCGAGAAAATAATCCGACTAATGCTTTTTTGTTAATTTTCTATTCATTTTTTCAGGTCAGCAACCCTAACTGGAAATAGCTGATTAATTTTGATCCTGAATATATCTAGTTAAAGTTTGTTTCTGAATTCTCTCTCATCACAGTAATATAGAATTATTACATGCGTTATGAAAATAGGGTACATCACAATAACGCCTTAATCACTCCCCTGTTACTTTGCATTTTTTCTGTGCGAGATTTACTTAAAAATTTGATATTAAGTTCATAATATTCGTATACTGTTTTATTACTTAAAAAAACATTTGTTTAACGGCAGATTAAATCCATATCGACCATTTAATTCTAAAATTTGATTTATTTGTAAATGTCTGACGATAATCAAAACTAAAATTATAAATCCCACAACAATCATCTTTTAATCAAACATTTTTATCTATCAGTAATAAAAGTCATTTGTTTGCAAACACTTATAGGGTATCAAGCATTCCTATCTAATATCAATAATTCATACAAAATCATGTAATTTCAGTCAACTTTTCGTATTCAATAATAATCATTTGTTTGCACATAGTATATTGATTTAAGTATTCTCATCTAACACCAATAATTTGAAAGCAAATTATCATCCTGAGTTAAAAGTATTGATTCAAGTAAAATTATTCTTAATATATATAATTCATCCAAGATAAAATTGTTCCACGTCAGATATCAGATAAATACGATTAATATTAAGTTCTTCAGTTTTAGAAGTTATGCTGGAAATGATGGGAATAAGCAACGAAATATCAAGAACATTAACCAAGTTCATTTTTTTTTCTCGTGATAATGATTACCAACACAATAGATAGATAGATAGATAGATAGATAGATTGGATCGGTATAAAATAGATGAATAGATACCATCCCATCTCACGACCCTTCCTCTGAATCTGGTGCAAGACTCTGGCCTTACTCTGACATTATGTCCCAATTTTATCTACCCTTTTATCTATCCATAGGTAAATTGCACTGTATAAGCATAGATAGATAGATAGATCGGTAGATAGATAGATAATCGACCGAATATATAAATATTTACCATCCAATCTCATTACCCTTTCACTAAAGCTACTGCAAGATTCAATTCAGGCCTTTCCCAAGGTCTCTAAGATATCGGGAGTAATTAGCCTTACTTTGCCATTCTATTTTATGACTATCTTAATAGATAGATAGATAGATAGATAGATAGATAGATAGATCGGTAATAATTGGAAGAGATACGAGAGTTGATGCCGCATACTGAGTGATGTCAAGAGCAGTCCAGTTCTTCGCAATGATTCCAGGCTCTCCAGTGTTTCAACATCTCATCTCATTCGCATTTAATTGGTAAACATTCGGCCCGTACTCTACACACGAGACGAGGCGCAGTCGACGTAGCGACAGCAGCTGAGATAAGGACCTCGCCACTTGTCATTAACGTCCCTCCTTCCTCTTCCAACGGGCTTAACATCATTCTTCCCTCTCTAATTCATCCTTGCAGTCTTTCACTCTTTAGCCTTACTTCTTCCTTTTCTTCATTTTGTCCTTCTCTCTTGCCTTTTCACTTCTCCTTCTCAGATCGTGTCGCTTTCTTTTTATAATTTCCTTTTCACTTCTCCTTCTCAGATCGTGTCGCTTTCTTTTTATAATTTCCTTTTCACTTCTCCTTCTCAGATCGTGTCGCTTTCTTTTTATAATTTCCTAATGTGCACAGCGTCTTTTTATTTTCTTTTTCTTCTTTTCTTTCTCGATATTACCATCTCTTATTCTGTTGCTAGTGTCCTTCCTTTCTCATTTGTCGTCTGAATATTCCTTCTTCAATGCGATCAATCTTTTAACTTCAAGTTGTGCTTTGTAGGGACGTTGAATTAATAACAGTTACACCGATCCTATACAGGCTTGGAACGCTGGGCGCTTTTATAATCATTAAGAAAATGGAAAATTCTGAGATATTTCTTATGATGGTTGGTTGGTTAGTTGGTTGGTTTTTATGGCATCTCAACTCTTGTAGGTTATTTAATGCCGAATCCTGTTAATAGATATATCAAATACATTATTTGTAAGCAAGTAATTTGTATGTAGCATTTTTAAACAAGCCAGAGCTCATTTGTTTGCAAACAGTTAAATGGTTACAAGTATTCTAATTTAATATTAACAGTTTAAATTAACATCGGTCATTTGTTTGCACACAGTTAAATGGATATACCTATGATTTGTAAGTGTATTTATTTTCATTTTTAAGAAATGAAGAGAGATTTGGTTGCGCACAGCTGAATATTTTCAAGTATTGCTATCGAACACTAATAAGGCAATTTAATATTAATTACTTGTTTGAACACTGTGAAGTGATTACAAGTATTGCAATTCAGCACTAATAATTTTATTTTACACTAATCATTCATTTGAACACAGTCAAATGGTTTCAAGGATTTTCTGTGTCGTACACATAATTCAATTTTTGCCCACAGTTAAAGGGTTTCAAGTATTGCTATTCGAAATCAACAATTCTATTCAACATTACTCATTCGTTTGCACACAGTCAAATGGTTCAAAGTATTTTTTATAAAACTTTAACCATTCAATTAAACATCAGTCATTTGTTTTCATACAATTAAATGGTTAAACAGTTATATTTTACCCATATATGGAACCCTAACAAGTGCTACCGCTCCGGGACAGAGTGGACCTGAGATTAATTACAATGAATGATTACTTGACACTCCCCAATACTCCGGGACTGAAGCCTCACCATCAGATGCAATTTAGTGTTATATCTAGAACACTCATTGGGAGAAAGGGTCAAACTCTTCTGCGTGGATGCAGTCAGCTGTATTTCAAATGAATTTCAAGTAAATATAGAAAAGAATTCTATATTTTTTTATTTGTTGTTACTTTACTTTTTTGTATGAAGCAATTATAATTATTATTACTCATTAGAGTTTTTCACATCAGCGTAAGCTGATGGTCTTTCACTGGAGCTTGAGTGACAGCAAGTCTCTTCAAGTCTTCAGGACTCTTCTCAGTATTCTGGCCGTTTTCAATAATGCTGTTTTTGGATGGTCTCCACTCAGCCGCCAACTTCTAAATCTTCCAGGCCCTTTAATAACCCTTTAGTTACTGAGCCAAAAGCACCAATCATAATTGGTATAATTGTCACCGTCATGTTCCATAGTTTTTTCAATTCTCTAGCAATGTCGAGGTACTTATCTCTCTTTTCACATTCTTTCAATTTTATTCTATAATCAGCCGGAACAGCAAAATCGACAATTTTGCAGATTTTGTTTCTTTTTTTTTTTTTTTTTTGTTGATTCTTATAATGTCTGGTCTTCTGGCCGAGATTAGGTGATCCGTTTGTATATCAAAGTCCCATATGAGTTTGTGTATGTCATTTTCTAGGAATGGTGCTGGGTTATGCATACATCATTTGTCTGCATGGTCAAATTTAAATTTCTTGCACATTTCCCAATGAATCACCTTGCCCACCCAGTCGTGTCGAGCCTTGTACTCCTTCTGTGCTAATTTGCTACATTTGCTTATTATGTGAATGATGGTTTCATCCCTGTCACCGCATAGTCTTCATTTGCTATTTTGTTGCATCTTATCTATCCTTGCCTTGATATGATTGGTTCTTATGGCGCTGATTTGTGCTGCCATTAGGAGAAATTCTGTTTCTCTCTTAAAGTTCCCTTTTCTTAGCCATGTCCAGGTTTTGTCATGTGAGACTCCTAGCCAATTTTTCCCGGCAGCTGGAGATTTTTTACAAAAGTCTGAGTCCAGTAATTCTCTTCAAGTCTCCCGGAATCTTCTAATCAAACTTGAAAGTGGCTGGATAGTTACGGTTCTTCCTCTGGTCTCCAGTTCATCTATTTTCATTTCCAGACTTTTGAAGACCATTCCAAAGATATAAGTATTTGTCTATTTTTTCACTACTTTTATTTAAATTCTATTTTCTGCTGAAACGTCAAAATCTTTTTGGTGATAAATTTTTATCATTCTTTATTTTGTTTTTTGCTTTCGATTAATTCTAGGTTTGTTATTCTGGTCAATATAGGGCGATCCGTTTGTATCTTAATTTTTAGTTTCGTTTTCTAAGGCAGATACAAATGACAGTTGTAAAATACACCGACTGCATATCTTCAGAGAGGTACGACCCAACAAACGTGTGTCCTGGATATGACATTAACAATCGAATGGTGAGCCACTAGTAATATTGAAACTTTTGAGAATGCGGAGTATCCTTTCTTTGGCATTTCTCCCAGGTCCACGCTGACCCGGAAAGGAAACACCTAATAGGCTCCACTCTATGGGTCAAATAGAACTCTTTGACATTTAAACTGAGTGCAAAAAGTGACTTATGCTAAACTGAATTGTTTGAAATAGAACTGTTTGGTCATTTAACAGTGTGTTAACAAATGACTGAGGTTTAATTGATTTGTTCGTGATAGATTTGCTATGTATACTTGAAACTATTTAACTTCGTTGACTTATGTTTGCAAATCATACATATTTAATATATATTTATAAACCGGATTTGGCATTAAATAACCTACAATGGTTGATATGCCATAAAGCCAAACCAAACTAAGATTCTACTCAATGAATATGTTATTCGTCAGAATGGCCAATTTTAAATTTCTTACGCTATTCCCAGTGGATCAATTTTTCCAACCAGCTGTGCCTAGTCTTGTGTTCCTTCGTTTTCATTCATGATTTGATGGGTCCCCTCATATATATATATATATATATATATATATATATATATATATATATATATATATCATCATCATCATTATTGAATCACGCTGCTAGCACCGATTTCCTTGACTCTATACCTTCATCTATCCCTATCACCCATCGCTCCTGTGTCCGTAGATAGTTTCTTACTTGTTGATCAACACCGGCCAGACCACCAGAACATATATATATATATATATATATATAACTCTGATCTAACATTCTCAGATTTATTCCGTGAACAGTAGTTTCATGAATTTTCATTCTTATCGAAAGAGAAAGCATAATCTTAAGAAAAAAAACCAGAAAACTAACTTAAAAAGTAAACCTTCCACCTGAAAATTGTATTTTCTCACATTTCGAAGGAAACATGGGACTACTGTTGATGGAATAAAGGTAAGAAAGTGAGATTTCAAATGTTTTTTCTTATACACTGCTCTGCTGGCCAGAAAAAGAGCACTATAAGTGTGTGTATTTGTTTTTGTGCTTTATATACAGATACCTTCAACTATATGGGTTTCATTTGTTTATAAAGACAAAGAATTCCTTTTGATAAATACAGTGGAAGGGAAAATAATCTTCTACATTTTTTAAAGGAGACTCGTTAAAGGAAAGAAAAGCATAGCTGAACATTTTTGTTGTGGCCACTCACTGCCACTTATAAAACTTTTTAGCCTCCTTACGAGTCTTTTACACCATCATTACCTCATAGTCTTTCACTGGAGACTGTGACAGCAAGTCATCTCAGGTCTCTATTCTTCCTCCCATTTTCAATTCCTCCAGGCTTTTTTCTGAGTCTTTGAAGATCGTTCCAAGCGCACCAACTATTATTTTTAGCGCCGTCATCTTCATGTTTCACAGCTTTCTTAGTTCTCTGGCATGGTCCAAGTATTTATAGCTCTTTTCGCTTTCCTTTATTTTTACTCAGGGATTCGCTGCAACGGCAAAATCCACTAAATAGAAAGATTTTTCTCGTTAATTTTCACTAAGTTTGATCTCGCCGGAATTTGATGATCCATTTGTATCAGAATATCCTTTCGAATTTTGTGTGTCTCGTCCTCTAGGACTGATTCTATTTTGTTCATTTACCATTTACCAGTCTGTTGCACAATTCCCAGTGGATTACCTTTTCCTCCCAGTCGTGCTACATCTTGCACTCCTTTTGTGCTAGTTTGCTACTTTCACTTATTATATGATTGGCTGTGTCATCTCTTTCTCTACATAACCCACTCATGATATTCTGTTGCGTATTATGAATCAAACCTATTTCTTGAAAACACCGACTGTAACCCCAGAAGAAAAGTAATAGCGCCCACAAAGGAATGTCTCGATATGAAACTGTACTGCATTCGGTGGTGAGGCCACAATTCTAGCTTTCGGACTGAGTACCATTATTCTCTGGTTCTCTTCTACCTGAAGTTTTACTAACAGCCAGGTTCCTACCAATGATCTGTGAGAAAATTATTTGTGAAAGATGTGAATATTGAAACCATATAACCTTTCGCAAAATCTTTAAATTAGATAGGAATATTGAAACTATACGACTGTGTGACAACCATCGTATTAGAATATTTGTTACTATAAAATTGTATGAAAACTATTATCAAATAGGAATAGTTACTTAAAACAACAGAATAAATCAACGTTATTAAGGTCTAATTGTTTAGAAATAATTCTGTTAATTTAAAATCATATAATTGCTTGAAAATGACTGACTTCTGAATTGAATTACCCAAGAAGGGTTGACATGCTATAAAACGAATCAAACCAAGCCAATCAAACACCTAAATTTTGACTTAAAATAACGAGAAAGATTGAAACAGTGTTATTAAGCATGAATGTCTTTTCGTCTTTCAATATTCATGCAAAGCTACACGCAGAGACAGAGAAATAAAGAACAACTTTTAATAGATTTTTTCATCTTATTGTTGCAGGTTAATTGCTTTAATGGTATATCAAATCTTGATGGTTATTTAATGCTAAATCCTGTTTACATACATGCATATATACATATAGATATATATATATATACATAGATAGATAGATAGATAGATATGACTAGTA
Source organism: Sepioteuthis lessoniana (assembly GCA_963585895.1). Lineage (NCBI taxonomy): Eukaryota > Metazoa > Mollusca > Cephalopoda > Myopsida > Loliginidae > Sepioteuthis > Sepioteuthis lessoniana. Next base: position 20,352 of record CAUZXS010001227.1, on the reverse strand, counting down.
AGTGAATAGTTAATAGGTAACGTTATTTTTCAACCTTATAAAATATTACCTTGCCTAAATTACTTTTAAAAGAATCAGAGCTCATTTGTTTGCACACAGTTAAATGATTTCAATCACAGTTATACCGCACTGATAATTCTATTTACTATTAGTCATTTACTTGCACAGAGTCAAATGTTTCAACTATTGCTATATAATACAAATAATTCAATTTAGCATAAATTTTTGCTTGCACACAGTTGAATGATTTCGAGTTTAGCAAATGATTAAATGGTTCTATTGCACCCACCGATGGGACCTACCACTCCGAGTAACAGTGAACCTTGAAGTAATGGTAATGAAGGATTATTCCACGTTCCTCACAGCTCCGGGAGTGCAGCTTTATCAATAGATCTTTTAGAGTCATTTTTTCAGGACACTCGTTGGAGGGAAGGGTCTAACCCCTCTACAGAGATGATGTTGGCGCATTCTACATATTGTGATTATAATCATTTTCACTTTATGTGAATTTTTCAAACCAGTTTTACCAGGTGTTTTTCGACAGAAGTCTGAATGATGGCAAGTCTCCTCAGATTTCTTGGACTCTTCTTTTAACAGTGCTATGGCCTGGATTACCTTGATTCTTCCTCTGAGCTCTAATTCTTCCATTTTCTTTTCTAAATCTTTGAAGAACCTACCAAGGGTAATAACTACAATATTTATAACTATAATTTTGATGTCCCACAACTTTTTCTGCTCTCTGGAAAAATTCAGATATTCCTCTTTCTTTTATTTTCACTCTCTGGTCTACTGGAAGGAAAAAATCGAATGAAACTTTTCTTATTTATTAAAAGTTCTTTACTTTTTATAAAAACCAGATTTAGTCTTCTTGTTGGGATTTGGTAACCCGTTTTTATCTCAAATTCGGAAGAAAGTTATACATCACACTTCATTCGAACAAATTCTGGTTTGCGTTTAATCAGCAAAGACAAATTTGAATATTTTGCACGATTCAGTTATTATTATTATTATTATTATTATTATTATTATTATTATTATTATTATTCCTTGTGAGTATTTCACACAACCCTACGCTGGTGGTCGTTTATTGGATTCTGAGTGACAGTAAATCATCTCATGTCCTCAAGATTCTTCTGTCGTCTGGATGATCACAATTCTTTCTCTTATTTTCAATTATTTCAGTCAATTTTCCAAACTTTTGGTGACTGTTCCAAGTCCACCAACTACAATCAATATACCCGTCAGCTTCATGTTCCACAGCTTTTTTAGTTCTCTTTCAGGGTCCAAGTATTTGTGTAACTTTTTTTATATTCTATTTTCTCTGTGTTCCACCAAAATGGCAAAGTTCACTAGAAGACAAGTGTTTTTTTTTAAATTTGCGCAAGGTCTGGTTTTCTTAGAATTAGGTGTTCCGTTTGTAACTGAAAATCCCTGAGAATTTTTTGCCTCATTTTCTAAGACGGATTTGCATATACCATTTGATAGGATAGTCAAATTTCAATCTCTTGCACAATTTTCAGTGGATCACCTTTCCATATATATATATATATATATATATATATACAAGAAACACCATCTACCTTTTTGAAGCTACTTGTTGACCAAAGAAATTTACAGGGAAATCAGAGTGACTATTCAATTTTAGAATATATAACTATACATAGGGAATAAAATCTTAGAATTAAAACAATAGTATAACAACATGTCTGCCTAACAGATAATAACTTTTCAAGGGATGATTAATTAATTATAATCGTGAACATTATAAAGAAATATCAAACACTACATCATTTTCAGAATCTAATAAAGATTGTTGGATGGTACGTCTTTAAATACTTAATTCCAAATGGACTCAACAACAAACTAATCCACCGAAAACACTTCATTCTGATCCTCAACTACTTATTAAAATGTTATTAAAAAAACTTAATCATCTAAAAGTTCATATCTTTTCAAACTCATCTTCCGGATTAGCGATTTCTTCAAGAAAAAATTAAAAACAAAAAACATTGGAAACTATTTATAAACACATCCAAAGTTAAAGGTTTTATTGGTTAGATTTTTATGATCAAGTTTCATTCACAACCGAAGCCAATCCTATAGATTCCATACAACCTCAGGCTCGAAATGTCAGCTGTCATAAGAGAAACATCCTCTGAGGATGGTCGAAGAGAGAAACCAAAACTAGTGAACGTTCAAACACACACACGCATATATATATATATATATATATATATATATATATATATTCTTTTTCAATCAAAGTTTGTGTTTATTCTTTCATTCATCACACACACACACAAACATATATGAAAACTGAAAGACGGAGACAGAGACAGAGAGAGAAAGTGACAAAAGCAGAAAGACAGAGAAAGACGGTAGAAAAGAAAGAGGTGGAGGTATTTGCCGGCCATCAATTCATTTTAAAAATATTTCTCGCTAATTACCTTTTGTAAGAAGTATTTTTCTTAAATGTAATGTGGGCGCAGTGGTTTTCGGAGCTCATTTATAGAAATTGAAAACAACTGAATACGGATAGCTGATCAGTTAGAAAAAGAGATATTCTTAGAAATATCTTTCATAGATACATCAATAATGGAAATTCTGTTATTATGAACTCATTATTTTATTTTGAATAAATATTTGAAATTATACAAAATCTCTTTCGGTGGAAACCTACAGAGATTTTGTAGAATTTTAAATAACGCAAAATCATTTATATTGATCACCTTTATATTTAATTTCATGTAAAATTCCATTAATTATATCTGTTTCTATATTGCTGTTTATCCTAGGTTCACTCAGATCTGGAGCGGTAATTCCTTTCCATAGTTTTCGTGATAAGTGGTAGGTGACCGTATAGCTGCAGCTTTGTTGGCTGCTGCCTCCAGGACCTGTTCAATATTGCTTGCAGCATTCTTGTGTAGTTGCCATCAAGCTTTTTCTCCATCCGTTTAGTCATCGTCCATGTAGTGCATCCATATAGCAGTATAGAGACGACCGCTGCTTGGAAGAAACTGCGCTTCATTTTATCAGTGTGGTCTGACTTCCATAAGACCGAAAGTCTATCGGTAGCTGCTCACGCCTTTGCTAGTCACGTATTGATGTCTGTCTCGGTTGATGAGACATTGCTTCCTAGTTTGGTGAACCTGTCCACTAGTTTCAGAGAACAACCGTTTAGTGTAGAGATGTCGCCTCTTTGATTAAAGCACATATATTCCGTCTTGTGTGCATTGACATAGAGGCCTATTTCTGCATCGGCTCGTTCCAGACTATGTAGCAGGGTTTCGGCTTGGGCCTGTCCATTAGCCAGAAGCGCTATATCATCGGCGTTGTCGGCGTCGGTAATTATTTTTGCGGGGTACCTTCTGCTTCTTTCTTTTGTTAGCTTGAATTTGTTTTCTTTGATTTTCTATAAATATTAATTTGCAAAAATAATTACTATAAAATAATAATGACTTTTAAGATACCCATTTATAAAAATATTTTAATCTTTTATGCAAATTAATAATAATGATTGTAATAGTAATAATAAAACATCTCGGAGAATTTGAGATAAAAACGAATCATCTAATCTCGACCAGACGACCAGACCAAGTGATAATTAACAAATAAATAAATAAATGAATAACCTTCCAAATAGTACACTTTTATAGTAAGTTGGCGACCATAGTCGAGGGTAACCCGAAGGCTCCCTTTTCGATAGCTACTACACCAATGTGTAGGGGAGGGCGCTACTCCTTTCCTGGATTGCTCTACTTTACCCTTGATCCGTACCTTATAATGCTGAGTGCTAAGCAAGGAAGCATCAAGTACCATTTTTTGAGTCTTTGGTATGACTCGACCTGGGATTGAACCCAGGTCTCCTGGGCCATTGGCGAACACTCTAACCCCTAGGCCAATGTCCGGTATAGTGGTTCAATTTAAATGTAGATTCTTAAGCCTTTATAGAAAACTAAACCAGGTGGAGATAACTATAGTCGACTTCACCAAACTTTATAATCACATGATTATTTTCCTATTGTTTGCATTTTCAAATAAAAAAAATAAAGTTGTCTCCCTTTAGTCAATGATGACCCGAAGGCTCCCTTTTCAATAGCTACCACACCGAGGTGTAGGGAAGGGCGCGACTCCATTCTCTGGATTGCTCCGCTTTAGCCTTGATCCTTACCTTATATAACGCAGAGTGCAAAGCAAGGTAACATCAAGTACCATTTTTTGAGTCTTTGGTATGACTCGACCTGAGATTGAACCCCGGTCTCCCGGACCATTGGCGAACACTCTACTCATTAGGCCAAAAATTGTTGATCAATTTCTTTTTCAGAATTTATACAATAATGAATATAATTATTTTTGAAACTTTTTTTTGTAGAAAAAACTTGACACATGCATGTTTTCAGTTTTCACTTCATTTAATGCTTTGAATTTGAGAAAAAAAAAATTGCATGAGAAAATATTTATATTTCTTATAAAGTAAGGTTCATAGAAAATGGAAATCCGTAAAAAGATAAAAACCGTAAATTCTTCTAATATAAAATCGACCCTGAAATGTAAAATGAAAAATACATTAAGACGGAAACATTTTTCTTTTATATCGAAGGGTTTTCTTTTATTTGCTTTCTTTGACGGCATATAAACCCTTGTGGGTTATTTCCAGCCAAAGTCATTCTTGTAAAAGGATAGTAGAGGTACTATTTTTACCGTAACTGAGAACATAAGGGTGTTCATACCTTTTCCAAGGGTATTTGTTCGAAAGTGAACTTAATAGCGCAACTAGAGCTCGAACTCGCTTACTACAAGATCGCAGTCCAGCAAGTTAGCCACTGCGTTTCGAGAATTCCTCGAGAAGGTATTTTTTTGCTTTTTTGATAAGAGTATACTATGCAAACATTTGTGATCTGAAAAAAATATTTGCTGAAAATTAATTTTCAAAAGTTTTTTTTTTCCCATTTTTCTTTTCTAATAATAACAAATTAATTCCTCTCATCTTAATTTTTCTACACATTGTTGTATATTGTTTTTTTTTAGTAAATTAAAACAATATAATTGTGTCTAACTTTTAAAAGAAGGCCATTAAACAAAGAAATGACCACAAAATTCTTAAACATCGTCTCATTTACATTTTATTTATTTAGAAAGGAGAAGAGACTCTTTCGATAAAGATTTTAAGATCAGCATCTAAGTAAAAAATTTTAAATAAATGAATGAATGAATTTAGAAAAAATATATAGAACCCATTTCTTACTATACTGTTATATGTTATGTTATTCTTTCAACCCGGGTAACGCCAGTTCACCTTTCAAGTATAAATAAAGAATTGGACATTTCTCAGCAAAGTCAAGAAAAAAAAATTCACCTAAAAATACACTATCTAATTTTTTTTACTTATATCAGTTGAAAATAACCGATTCATTGTTGAATTGTGGCTTAAATTAACCTACTTTCTTTTAGTTTTATATTGTTCAGAGATGTTTTTCTTTCTTTTTTTTTCTGATAAAACATGCATATTTGATAAGATTTTCCACTATCAACAGTACAAGTTGTAACTCCCTTATATCAAATGATTAATTCGGTTAGCTTAGACTCTCGCAAAACAACGTTGCCCGAGAAAGATTGTGAAAAGCCTAGTTCTGCCACCCTGGAATATAATCTCTTACCTGAAATTGTCATTACTGAAAAAGTTTAACATACTTCATTCTATAAGCAGGTCAATATACAAGGGTAGTACAATAAATAAGGAGAATCTATCTATCCATCTATCTATCTATCTATCTATATATCTACAAGGGGCATTTAATCTAATGAGGGTCAATAAATAAATAAAAGGAGTATCTATCTATCTATCTATCTATGAGAGTCATTTAATAAATAAGCAGACTTTTTTAAAAGAAAAACGCTAAACAAATACTTTTCATCGAATTTTTTCCATTGGGAACTATCGTATTAATTACTTAATAGAATTTGATTTGTATATCGATATGGCGACTTTAAAGTGTGGTTTCCTTTTATCTTATTTCATTTTTGAATGAATTTTAGTGTAAGAAGTTATTAAGCAGAGATGCCCAAGGAAACTAAACAAACAAATAATAATAATAACAATTATTATTATTATTATTATTATACTTCTTTAGAGTTTTTCACATCAGTGTTCGCTGATGGTTTTACCCTGGAGTTTGAGTGACAGCAAGTCTCCTCAAGTCTCCAGGACTCGTCTCAGGATTCTGGCCGTTCCCAGCAATGCTGTCGTTTGGATAGTCTCTACCCGTCAGCTAATTTCCAAGTCCTCCAGGCCTTTTAATAATCCTTTAGTTATTGTGCCTAATGCACCAATCACAATTGGTACAATCGTTACTTTCATGTTCCACAGCTTTTTCAATTCTCTAGCAAGGTTGAGGTACTTATCTTTACTTTCACTTTCCTTCAGATTTATTCTGTGGTCCGCCGGGACAGCAAAGTCGACAATTTTATAAATTTTCTTTTTATTATTATTATTATTATTATTATTATTAGTAGTAGTAGTAGTAGTAGTAGTAGTAGTAGTTGTTGTTGTTGTGGTGTACTCGTTTGAAAGTTTTTCCCAGCAGCGTTAGCTGATGGTTTTCCATTGGATTGTGAGTGACAGCAAGTCTCCTAAAGTTTCCAGCATTCTTCTTAGTATTTGGACCGGTTTCAATATTGCTGTCGTCGTTTGGATGGTCTCCACTCGTCCTTTTATTTCCAAGTCCTCCAGTCCATTTATCAATCCTTTGGTGACTGTACCGAGCGCACCAATTACAGTCGGTAACACCGTCATTTTCATGTTATATAGTTTTTAGTTCTCTGGTAAGATCTAGGGACTTATTTCTTTTTCTATTTCTTTCAGTTTTACTCTGTGATTATCTAGAACGGCAAAGTTCTCTTTTTTTTTATCCAAAATACAAGAGAATTTTGTGCCTCTCATTTTCCAAGACGGAATCTGGTTTATGTATGTACCATTTGTTCGTTTGGTCAAATTTTAGCTTCTTGCACAATTCCCAATGGACCACCTTGTCCACCCAGTCGTGTGTAGTCTTATACTCTTTTTGTGCTAGCTTATTACATTCGCCTATCATGTAATTGGTCGTTTCATCTCTATCACCACATAACCTACATCAGCTTTTTATTGTCTTGTCTATTTTTGTTTTGACATAATTACTCCGTATAGTATTGTTTCAGGGTTGCAATCTGAAGAGATTCATTATTATTATTATTATTAATGGGCCATTGGCCTAATCAGTTAAGTGTTCGCCAATGGTCCGGGAGATCGGAGTTCGATCTTAGGTTGAGTCATACCAAAGAGTCAAAAGTGGTATTTGATAGCGCCTTGCTTAACACTCAGCACTATAAGGTACGGATCAAGGGTAAAGTGGAGCAATCCAGGGAAAGGAGTAGCACCCCCCCCTACACCTTGGTGTAGTAGCAATCGAAAAGGGAGCCTTCGGGTTAATCTCGACAAAAGTCGGCAACTGTACTTTTATTATTATTATTATTATTATTATTATTATAACTTAGAAATCTACCTAATTCTTAAAAAGCAATAAATATCCAAAGAGTTTTTAGGATAGGTATTCAATTTGTCATACCGGTGACCTTGTAAAGCATTTTGCTGTAACGACCGAATGAATATATATCGACACATATAAAGAGGAGTCACTGTGTCGTAGAGGCTAACCATCTGAACTGCGACATCATAGTTAGTGAGTTCGAACTCGAGTCGTGATAATACGTTTACTTTAAGACTAAAACTCTTAAAAAACCATGAACTCCCTTATTTCCTCAACTGTACGTTTGATAATCTGATTGTTGTTCCTCTACGATGACTTTAAAAGTAAAAAATCCACGAAGGTTGATATTTCATTAAACAAAAGAAACTGACACTTGACACACATAAAGCCAAAGTTTATATTTGGGAATAAGTTCAATACGAAAAATTTGTTAGCCAATTCGAGCCGGATATCAGAATAACAATATGGCGATTTGAAATGATTGAAACAAAAATATACTGACATTTTCTGTAATATTAATCAGATATGCTTCAACGAGGGAAGGCTGCATATATATATATATATATATATATATATATATATATATATATGTATACGAGGACCATTAAAAAATATGAGGAAATTTCTGAGAAATATTCTTTTCTGAATTTTTTTCCATAAATGTAAATTCTAAAAGGTTTGGAATTGGTTTATAGCATAAAATATTCTAATCCCGCAAATGTATTTTAAACCCTTTAAAAATTGTGACAAATTAAACAGACTGCTCCAGGCTTGAACTAATTTATGTCATCAGATTTTTGCTGCAAATACAAATTATATGAAATTTTCTGAAAAATATTTGATGCGTACAGGGAAGAATGTTTTAGCCAAACAAATATCTATAAATGGGCTAAACATGGTTATGTCACGATGAACCCAACTCGAAAAGATAGTTCATGGAATGGAAACCCTGGTAAATTTGGTTTGGTTTGGTTTCTTTGTATAATGGCATATCAACTTTACGTGTGTGTGTGTGTGTGTGTGTGTGAGAGAGAGACAGAGAGAGAGAGAGAGAGAGAGAGAAAGAGAAAGAAATGGACACCACGTGCCCCGACCGGGCGATTTATTTTTTTGAAGCTGTGTGATATGTCTGGTCTATATTCCCACTCTCTCTTCTAGATTAGAGCAACTTATGCAGAGAGGCATACAGCAGCATATTTGGCAGGAGCTGGACGACCAACTCGTTCACCATGTCTTAGATAGGGCGTATATTGAATGAAATCATTTATAAAAATATATCTTTGAATTTCTCATTCTAATTTTAATGAATAGTTCTTACGTTGCTTAACATTAAGTCAGAATAATTTCATTGGCACAAGAGATGTAATAATCAGATATTTACAGATAAAATGAGAGAGGCCCTTTCTAAAACAGTTTATATTCTTATGGTGAGAGGATAGTCGAACTATAGATGTATTAAATATTGTGAATGAGACTTAAGTGTTTTTAAGATGTTTTCGAGATTATGAGTAGAAAACTAACAATATTGCCCTGAAAAAGAATTTGATTTATTATATTCAGTGGTGTTTCATATATTGCAGAATGATTATTTTCAATAAAATTCTTAATGCATCCCTCGTGCAAAATCATTTGCAATGCATTCCACTAGTAAAATCATTAACGATACATTTCTATTAGAAAATCATTTATAATGCCTTCCAATAGCAAAATTATCTTCAATGCCTTTCTATAGTAAAATCATTTACAACGCAATCCTTTTTTTTAAATCATTTGCAATCCATTTTTATGATAAATACATTCTTACAGAACTGCATTTAAATAGAAAAATATATTCTTATAGAAAAATCATTTATAATGCTATCCTATTGTAAAAGGTTATAAATTTCTATTGTAAAAGTATTTAAAATCTTTGCTATTGAACAGTCAGTTTCAATGAATTCCAATCGTTAACTCATTTTTAACGCCTTTCTAATTGTAAAATTATTTGTAATAATTATAATTATTATAGAAAAAAACATTTACATTGCATTTCTATGAAAAGTTTATTTTTTATGTATTCCTATAGTAAAATTATTTTCAATGTATTTCTATTGCAAAAATATTTATTGTTAATTTCTCTTTTAAAATAATTTTCTATACGATACATTCCTGACGTAAAATCATTTTCAGTCCATTCCTATCGTGAAATCATTTTCAATGTATTCCTTTGTAAAATCATGTACAATGGATCCCCATCGAAAACCTATGTTAAATGTATTTCTATCTGCGAACTATTTTAATGTATTCATATAGTCAGATTATTTTCAATGAATTTCTCTTGAAAAACGATATGCGGTGTAATTGTATCATAAAATCATTGACAATACATTCGCAGAAGAAACGCATTTGATGGTTATAAGTTTTGTTCGATTTCTTGGTTTAAAGGTATATTAAACTTTGTGGGCTGTTTAATCCCAAAGCCATTATTTTAGAAGAAGAGCAATGGTACAATTTAAACCATAACTGGTGAATATATGGAAGTTCATACCTTTCCCAAAAGTAGTCGACCATAGTCGAGGGTGTCCCGAAGGCTCCCTTTTCGATAGCTACTACACCAAGGTGTAGGGAAGGGCGCTACTCCTTTCCTTGTTCCCAAAAGTAGAAGTCCGAAAATGAGTTCGAACTCGCTTATTATGACATCGCAATCCAATAAAGTTAACCACTACACCATGGAGTCATAGGTGCCCTAAGTTAGAGAGTGTACAACCACTCTGAAAGTACAACGCTTGTATAAGTAACACGGAAAAAAATTTCCAGGCAGAAAATATAAGATTTTTTACATCATCGAAATTATATTTAATTAAGGCTTTCTAAAATAAGAAATGATTTGGTTTTATGGCATATCAACCATTGTAGGTTACCTAATGCCAAATCAGGTTTACACATATACATATATATTAGATATATATGATTTGTAAACATAAGTCAACAAAGTTAAATTATACCAAGTATTGCTATGTATCACTAACAGTTCAATTAAACATTAGTCATTTGTTTACACACAGTTAGATTACCAAAGAGTTCCATTTCAAACAATTCAATTTAGCATAAATCGTATGTTTGCACACAGTTTAAATGTCAAACAGTTCTTTTTGACCCATAGAGAGGAGTCTATCAGATATTACCCCTCCGGAATGGAGTGGGCTTTGGAATGAGAGCAATGAAGATTTCCCAAAGATCTAGCATTACTGGAGCCTAACTATTAGATTGATTAATGTCATATCAGGACACTCATTGGGGAAAGGTGTCTTACCCCTCAACAGAGATTCAGTTGGTGTATTCTACAGTCCCAGCTGACTGGACTAAAATTAAGTTAGGTTGTGTTTGATAACTTTGAGAAATTATTGGAACATTGTTTCACACAGAATAACAATTTCATTAAAAATATTTATATAAGTTTACTTCATGATTTTTTTTTCTCTCTGCAATGGACTTTTACTTTAGCTTCGCTTTATGTCAAGCTCATATTTCTGTATCTTTGTAAAATTATACATTAGAAATGTTTGATTAGAGTATGGTTAATGAATGATTATTGTCCCCGAACCAGACAGAATGCCTTTTGCTCGTGTACATATATATGCAATCCATCCCTACGAACAGGATGTGATACAAAGTCAATTTTCAGCGAAGTCTATCAGGTTTGTATTCAGAGTTTTCCTTCTTCTAGACTGGTTGCCATACCAAGGTTAAAGGGCCCAGTCTGGAGGAAGAATATCAAGATGCAAACTTTTCCAAAGAGTATTAGCGTTATGTGAATTACAAACAGCCTCCTTCAGGGAGAACTCAGATCATCATATCCATTTCCCTAGATAATATTCATTACACGACAAGTGCCTCTTTCCTCTGATGGTATACGAGTGTTTCCATGTCTACGTATATATATATATATATATATATATACAGAGAGAGAGAGAGAGGAAGAGACAGAGAGACAGTCTGTGTGTGTGTGAGAGAGAGAGAGAGAGAGAGAGAGAGAGAGACAGACAGACAGCGACAGAGATAAGCAACCAAAATAAACAGAGAGATGTCCTGGTAAAATTATATATTTTGAATTTGAAATCAATATATATATATATATATATATATATATATATATATATATATTAGTTCTGAGAATTTATCAAAAAATCTTCTCTCCTCTAAATAGACAGATTATATGTACTAGTAGAATGTAGCTCACCTTTCAACCCTTACTTTTGTCCCTCTTCTATAATTCGTTTATTTACTCAAATCCAAAGGCTTTACCTATAGTTCAAACATAGAGCACAGTTTTTTTGCCTTCCACCAAACTATGATAGACACAAGGTCATTTTTAATGTGAGGTTTGGAGCAGGAATCAAGTCCCTTGGAGCAGTTGGTTTAAAAATTACTAAAATTATTTCTGCATTCCATTTGCGGAGCGCCTCAGGCATCGGGCAATAAACCCAGTCCTTACCACTTTTAGACGAGAGAGCAAGCGCAGCCTTGGAGGGAGAGGGCCCCTGGAATCCAGCCATTAACTTTTTCCGTCACCTGGCTGAAAAGAGTGTGTTAACTCGAATACTCAGGAAACTTGATGTTAGCCAATATAAAGTTTCGGAGAACTACCATTTAGTGTGGAGATGTTGCCTTTTTGATTAAAGCACATGTATTCCGTCTTATGTGCGTTGACATGGAGTATATAGAAACACACATATGAGATATTAATCCATTTATGTGTCTGTGCCTGTGTGTCCATGAATATATATAAAGACATGCATATACAGATAGACAAACTTGCATAAGTGTGTGTGTGTGTGTGTGTGTGTGTGTGTGTGTGTAAATTTATTTCTCTATGCAAATAAAAAGCAATTTTTATTCAGCAAAATTTTCTTCCACAAATGCAAATTTAACACACACACAGACACAAACACACATACTCATACAAATCTATGAGTGTGTGTGGGAGTACTCTTACATATATACAAGCATATATATATATATATATATATATATATATATATATATATATATATTAATTTGTGTGCATGTTTCAAGGAAGGGAAATGAGTGTGCAAGAGTGTGTGTGCACGCGCGCGTGTGTGTGTGTGAGAGAGAGAGAGGGGGGGATAACGTGTGTAAAAGTTTGCATAAAAATGTAGGTGTAAATTTACAGATCATATGTATATGTATATTGTGAAAAATGCACTCACACACACACACATATTTATATGTGTATGTGTGTGTATGAGTGTGTATGAGCTCGCATCTTGATTATCAAATTTCAATGCAAAAATCGTTTTAAAGAAATAAAATACAGTGTAGAAAAATGCATACAAATTTTGAGCAATATCTGAATATTTCAACTCTAAAATAAAATATAACAAGGTAAAAACTTACGACCCCAAGTTTCACGTAGTTTAGCCTCTGTTATTGACATTCATATTTTATTTATATTTCATGTTATGCTATGAAGTTTATTTATATTTTATTTGATTTTATCGTTGAAATATTATATATATATATATATATATATATATATATATATATATATATATATATCATAGGTATTATACAGAACTGCATCCGCTGGTGAGGCTCCACTTCCAAAGATTTTGAGTTTGGAGTAACCCCAACATTGACTTTATTCCCAATTCTACTCTGACTTTAGTGTTATCTTCTGTTTGGGTTCCATCTACCAGTCAAATAGATATATTTGAAAACTCAAAATACAAGAGAGTATCACAAGAAGGTAAATGAACGTGTATAATATATTTATATCAAGAATTATTTTTATCACTTGCATTATTGTTATAAAAAAAACATGTATAGTTACCTGAAACCATATTATTGTTGCAGAAGAAAGTATTAAATAATCCAACAAAGGTTGACATGCGGTAAAAATACGAAGCATCAAGAATTATGATTATTTTAATATATATGTGAATATCTGAGTACATTATGGACGATACTTGCAGGAAAAGTAAGAATACATATGCCCAGACAAATTTTCACACATATGCGAGGTTCAGTTGAAACGTTTAATGACTGAAAAAGATACTCTCATTTAATATGACCAAATGAGGTGTAATAGTTTACAAACTAGATGTGTAGACCATTGTTAGTGTGTTCGATTTTCACTAGGTGCCCCATACTTCTGGTCTTGTGCAAGAACAAAGCTAAGCTTAGTAGATAGATAGATAGATAGATAGATAGATAGATAGATAGATAGATACGTAAAGTGACTAAAGTAATCGTTCATATGTCACAACGTCTATCACAACCAATTAACGATCCTTTCTAAATCGGTTGCCATGAGCAACTTTGAACAGCATGACTCAGCAAAACTGAAAAAAAGAAAACCTAACTTTATTCTATTTATTTTTTATTCTTTTTACCTTTTCATTTTTTGAATGGTCTTTTATTTTTCTCCCAGATAAACATGAGGATGCATTTCTGTAAATTCCATAAATCCAATGTTAAGTGTATCTCCTACAGAAATGGACAGTTTAACAGGTGGCAGAAATTCGTGTTTCCCTAAACGAAATTAGAATTATTTTTCTTCGTTTTTTCTCGGATATTTATATTCGTAGAGAATAGGCCGTCATTCATGTGTACCGATAATGAACAGCCCCCTTCATACATGTTCCTAAACAGAATAAACCATGACTTATATTTACCACGAACGTACAGTCCTCTTCATATATGTGTTTGTACAGAATAGGCTATCATTTATATTTACCAGTAACGGACAGTCCTCTTCATATATGTGTTTGTACAGAATAGGCTATCATTTATGTTTACCAGTAACGGACAGTCCTCTTCATATATGTGTTTGTACAGAATAGGCTATCATTTATATTTACCAGTAACGGACAGTCCTCTTCATATATGTGTTTGTACAGAATAGGCTATCATTTATATTTACCAGTAACGGACAGTCCTCTTCATATATGTGTTTGTACAGAATAGGCTATCATTTATATTTACCAGTAACGGACAGTCCTCTTCATATATGTGTTTGTACAGAATAGGCTATCATTTATGTTTACCAGTAACGGACAGTCCTCTTCATATATGTGTTTGTACAGAATAGGCTATCATTTATGTTTACCAGTAACGGACAGCCCTCTTCATATATGTGTTTGTACAGAATAGGCTATCATTTATGTTTACCAGTAACGGACAGTCCTCTTCATATATGTGTTTGTACAGAATAGGCTATCATTTATATTTACCAGTAACGGACAGTCCTCTTCATAGATGTGTTTGTACAGAATAGGCTATCATTTATATTTACCAGTAACGGACAGTCCTCTTCATATATGTGTTTGTACAGAATAGGCTATCATTTATGTTTACCAGTAACGGACAGTCCTCTTCATATATGTGTTTGTACAGAATAGGCTATCATTTATGTTTACCAGTAACGGACAGCCCTCTTCATATATGTGTTTGTACAGAATAGGCTATCATTTATGTTTACCAGTAACGGACAGTCCTCTTCATATATGTGTTTGTACAGAATAGGTTATCATTTATATTTACCAGTAACGGACAGTCCTCTTCATATATGTGTTTGTACAGAATAGGCTATCATTTATGTTTACCAGTAACGGACAGTCCTCTTCATAGATGTGTTTGTACAGAATAGGCTATCATTTATGTTTACCAGTAACGGACAGTCCTCTTCATATATGTGTTTATACAGAATAGGCTATCATTTATATTTACCAGTAACGGACAGTCCTCTTCATAGATGTGTTTGTACAGAATAGGCTATCATTTATATTTACCAGTAACGGACAGTCCTCTTCATAGATGTGTTTGTACAGAATAGGCTATCATTTATGTTTACCAGTAACGGACAGTCCTCTTCATAGATGTGTTTGTACAGAATATGCTATCATTTATGTTTACCAGTAACGGACAGTCCTCTTCATAGATGTGTTTGTACAGAATATGCTATCATTTATGTTTACCAGTAACGGACAGTCCTCTTCATAGATGTGTTTGTACAGAATAAGCCATCATTTATGTTTATCAATAACGGACAGTCCTCTTCATAGATGTGTTTTTAAAAAATAGGCCCTCATTTATGTTTATCAATAACGGAAAGTTCTCTGCATACGTATATGTGTTTGTACAGAAAAGACAGCCATTTATGTGAACTCACAGTGAACAGTCCTTTGCTTACATGTGTTGTACAGAATACCCCTTATTTTCATGTGCATGGGTCGAATAGGTCATCATTTAGGTGTTCTGATAATAAATTGAAGAACATTTCGTTATATTCTGACTCGGATTTTTTTTGAAAGAAATTGAATTCGATGTTTTTTTTTTGTTTGTTTTTTTTTGTTTTTTTTTTCTTATAACATTCTTGTCCGTATTGTCACCTTTGTAAGAAATTGTTTTTCATCAGATTTGCTCACTTTGTGATAATAGTTAGAAACGCATGAATAAACAAATGAAAAGCAGACGCACAACAATTACGGATGTAATCCAAATTAACACAAATAGAACTAATATCATGAGTAGGACACAAAACAATCTGATCATAAAACTTCAGTCCTAGAGTTTAAGGGAATATGGAGTACCTTTTCATTTCCATTACTCTCAGGTTCACTCTGGTTCATAGTGATAGTACCTGTTAGGGTCCCGTCGATGGGTCAAATAGATTTGTTAACAAAAAATAAGTGTTTGATTGGACCGTGTTAAAAAAACTATAAAGAAACAACTACATAAAAAATGTAAATATGAACATACAATAAATGTGATTCCCTAACCTCTAGATATGAAATTATCCTAGACGGGTTGTCATGCAGTTAAAATCTATTAGCAAATAAACAACTCCTTGCACATAGTGACACATTTAATAATTAATTGGTTGATTACAAGAGGAAAATTTGGAAAAAATTTACTGATTGTATGTTCGTATGACGGAAAAGAAATTTAGTTTCGGCAGTAAATTATTCAAATATAAATTTTTGAAAAGAGTTTTACAAGCATCTTCAAAAGAGAAAGCATACGAATCAATTTTTTAAACCTACATTCAAATACGATGGCATCCACTGTGATAACTCGTTCACGAATGAGCTAAATACAGTCTGTTTCATGCCTTTTTATAAGGAATAAGTAGTAATCAATATCTTATTAGCCAAATTGGTATCAAGGGTTTTAGATATTTTATTTAAATTTAAATTCATTTTATTTCGTATGATAATAATAAATAAAAGACATAAATGAAAATTAATGAATAGATTTTCCATTAAATCAATAAACTGAACATTTTTTTTTATTTTCCCGTGGAAAATATGGATTGAAAAAGCATAATATATCATACATATGTTATAGATAGATAGATAGATAGATACGAGCAGACAGATATATATATATATATATATATATATATATATGGGGGGGCTGCATTTTCTTTTTTTAAATATGATTGATCAGATAAAACAGACACTACGTGTCTGCCAATTCTATCTTTGATCCCTTCAAGTCTACATGAGAGTATTTTGATTTTGGGATGGAATGAATTTATGAAGGTGCTGTTTTTTCCAAAAAACTTCCTACCTCAACTAGAGCCATCTTTGTGGGAGCCAATAATGAAATGAAAAACACAATCACGACTCATGAACATATTTATAAAGAGTAAAATGATGAAGCAGTTGGGGGGGGGAGAATTTACGAAGTGTTGAACGGATCAAAGATATGATACGAAGTGTCTGCTCTATTTAATCGCCTACACACACACACACACACACACACACACACACATATATATATATATATATATATATATATATATATATATATATATATATATATATATATATATATCAGACGTGAACATTTATCTACATTTGTGTAAAGTTGCTTCGTCTCCAATTAAAAACCATATAAGCTCTTCTTTAAGGCCCATGGCTGTCAGGGTATGAGAGCTAGTTTCCTTGTACGAGGGTCTTAAAATACGTCGATACATCCCCTGCTGGTGGGTGAGAACTCCTCTAAAAAAGAAGTTTTGAGTAAGACAGTAAACTGTATTCTATTGTGAGGCTTCAGTTCAGGAGTGTTGGATTGTATGAACGAACCATTACATTGCCATAACTCTTGGGTCGACTCTGACCCTAACTGGTATTTTCTGTAACATCAATGTGTTAAATCTGTGTTTGAAAAATATTATTATTAGTTTGGAATAATTGAAACCATTATTTATATCAAGAGACGTTTAATTGAAGCAATCTCTAACCTTTATTTGTAGTACTTGTTAGAATCCTGTCCATTGGTCAGACTAATCTTTTGGAGATAATCTTTTTGAAATAATCTTTTAAATAATGGTGAATTGTATTTATACGACGGTTAATTTTTTCAAAGCAAATTCTTTTTTTTTTTTCAGAATTTTTTTCCAAAAATGTAAATTTTGTTTGTTTAGCATTTGTTTATACCAAAATTGTGTTTTAATCTAAAAGGAAAAAAAAAGTTGTTTTGAGGCTATTCAAAATGGTGACAAATCAAACAGAATTCTAAAGGTTTGAAGGGGGTTTCCTGGCTGAAAAGAGCCAACTATATGAAATTTACAAATGAGCTAAACATGTCTTTGCCACTACAAAGCTAAGTTAAAAAGACAGACCATCGTGTCGGAGCGCACAATCTCGTCGAGAAAAGATTCCGGTTGCAAGGCTCATGAAAGATGATGTTGACAGAGTTCTGGTAGAGGAAAGGACACATTACTATTAATGCTGGTGTAAGATAGACTTTTTTGTTTGGTGTTTCTTTTTTTTTTTTTTTTTTTTTTTTTTTGCTTTTGTAATTCGAGAACGGAATCTAAGAAATATATTTTTACGCATGCCTTTTAACTTTGACTTTTTTGTTTTGTAGAGTGGCTAAAGAAAGTGTGTTTTAAAGATCGATCATTGCCAGTACTTTCAGTTGAAATGGTATACAGGTCAATCTAAAAGGTTCTCTCTAAATATCTGGAATCTGACCAAAATCTAAACTCCGTCCACCAGACTCTATTGAAATTAGGGAAAAATCTTTTTTTTTTTTGGTAGTTGGGGGTCTTGTGTCTAGTCATTCTAGGAAGGGGATACCATAATAATTATTTTACAGATTCAGGCAATTGATCCAGCATGTATCACATTCTCACGGAAATGATAGATAGATAGATAGATAGATAGATTGTGTTATTTAAGCAGACACCTGCGACACGTGTCAACTGTCCGACATACGCCTGTTGTTTAATTGTAATTGGACGATAGTCTCAGGAGGACTCGGGGCAAATACGAATATTTATTGAGGTTCTTTTAAGGTGGAACATAACAATTAATACGTAACCATTTTAAAACCATATTGAAGATACATACAAACACTTTAAAATAATGCTTCAAATGTCACTAACAGAAAATCAAAACATTACAAATGAGTTGAGATATACGTTTAATAATATGCAGTATATTACTGAGATATATACAAAAATTTTAAATGTCAATTTTGAAAAATAAAAAAAATAAAAAGATAAATAAAGATAATTTAAAAAATGAATTGCAAAACAACACTTTCATCTGATTTGAAGAATCCTTCATGACATTTGGGATATATCCTAAGAAACAACAAATTATGGGTATATGATAGTGAGTGCGAATATTTTTCACCTGTAATCACACACACACACACACACACACACACACACACACACACACACACACACACACACACACACACACACACACACACACACACACACACACACATATATATATATATATATATATATATATATATATACAATTATAGATATATATTGAAAAATAGATATATACATAAATGAACAATTAAATGTATGAATATATAAATACAAAGATAGATAGATAGATAGATATGAATGAATAAGTATGAATAAATCAATTTATAGATATATAGAAATATAGATGTCTGACTATATATGCACAGATATATTACCAGGAGATACAGATGAGTGATTGCCCTTCACTCTCTCCTCCCCCCTCTCTCTCTCTTTACTCTGTCATTATATATATATATATATATATATATATATATATATATATATATATATGTATATATATATATATATATGTGTGTGTGTGTGTGTGTGTGTGTGTGTGTGTGATCATTGAATACTTTTTGCTTTTAATGTACAATTCCATATATATATATATATATAGAGAGAGAGAGAGAGAGAAAGGGAAAGAAAGAGAGAGAAAGACATAGAGGGATGAACGATTATATATAAAAATGTATTTCTTTTGAGAATTAAATGTATAAATATGAGTGAGTATATATAAGCATATATATATATATATATATATATATATGTGTGTGTGTGTGTGTGTGTGTGTGTGTGTGTGTGTGTGTGTGTGTGTGTGTGTGTGTGTGTGTACTCAATTTTAATATATAATTTTCTTCTCTGTTTATATTTTGTGGATGCCCAATCATCAGACAGAGAAAATGCCATACAGTAGAGTTGTTTTTAATTTTCATGTTGGTCTTTCGATTGGGCATTTAATAATTTTAATTTTTACTTCCTAAGTCATATATTCTATTATCCTTACATACACGTACGTGTGGGCAAGTACACGCATATCTATCTATCTATCTATCTATCTATCTATCTATCTATCTATCTGTGTTTATAAATGTAAACATCTCTGTTTATATATATATATATATATATATATATATATATATATATATATATATATATATATATATATATATATATATATACGGCCATATTCATAAACGCACGAGAGTGGATCTGAGACCATTGCTTGAATTTTGGAAGAACCTGCCAAAATATTTCACTCTG